>NSJW01000752.1:0-108014 GCA_019955255.1 Castanospermum australe
AATGCATTTATTCAAGACTCTTAGCCAAACTACCCAGCATGGCATCAAAAGAAAAGAAAACCATTACATAGTAAAATCACCCATAAATACTTCCATGGAATCCTCTAAAAATTCAGAAAAGATGCTTACCATGCACCGCTGAAAGGTTCCAGGAGCATTGCAGAGTCCAAAGGGCATCCTTCTGTAAGCAAATATTCCAAAGGGGCATGTGAAGGTAGTCTTCTCTTGATCTTCTGGTGCAATATGGATTTGAAGTAGCTTGAGTAGCCATCCAAGAAACAATAGTGAGACTTGTCAGCCAACCGCTCTAACATCTGATCAATAAAGGGTAAAGGATACTGATCCTTGCGGGTGGTCTGGTTGAGCTTTCGGTAGTCTATGCAGACTCTCCAGCTGTTCTGAGCTCTTGTGGGAATACCATTTTTCTGGTTGGCCACTACAGTCACTCCAGATTTTTGGGGATTACCTGAACTGGGCTGACCCACTGGCTATCAGAGATGGGGTAGATAATGCCAGCTTGCAGGAGCTTAGCACTTCCTTCTTCACCACATGCAGAATAAGGGGATTCAGGTGCCTCTGAGGTTGCCTCACTAGCTAGCACCCTCTTCAATGAAATTTGATGCATGCACATGGAAGGGCTAATGCCAACAATATCAGCTAAAGTCCACCCAATCGCCTTCTTATTTCTTTCAATAATCTCAGTAGCTGCTCCTCTTGATCAGGTAGAAGTTTTCTACCACAATGACTGGCAGCTGCTCATTCTCCTCCAGGAAGGCATATTTTAAGTGATCAGGCAGAGATTTCAGCTCCAACTTAGGCGGCTGCTCAGTAAGAGGGAAGAAGCTTAGTGGGTTGCACCAATTCTGCAGCATGTACATCTTTTGAACCTGTAGTGCCTGAAAATAAATTTTAGGAAGCAGAACTTTGCCCAGACTGCACAATGTTCACATCAGAATTAACATCCCCAAGCAAGTCAGAATCACCACTTAAATCAGAATCACCATCACTATCTAGTGCATCGCAAAAAAACTAGAAAAGCATGAAAATCAGTGCCAACAGGGCACCATTCATTATCAGTACAACCATAAACAACAGCGTCATTAACAGATGCAAAATTCTGGATAATCAACACACAATTCAGCATAAACATCATCAACCACATCATCAATCACATCAATGCACAAAACGAATGCTCTTCCCTAGGATGTTTCATGGCATCAAAGATATTAAAAATGCACAATACTATCACCAAATTCCATGGAAAGAGTACCAGAATGCACATCTATCTTAGTCTAGCTATTTTCAAGAAAGGACTCCCGAGAATAATCGGGGGTCCACTGCTAGGAGACTCACTGTCCATCTCTAAAATGTAAAAATTAGCAGGGAATATTAATTCATTTACTCTAACTAAAACATCCTCAATCAGACCAGCAGGGGTGAGTATTACTCTTATTAGCTAACTGGATAATAACACCAGTAGCACGCAAAGGACCGAGGCAAGAGAATTATAAACAGATTTAGGCATGGACATTTATGGAAGCACCTAAGTCTAAACATGCAATCATCAAATTTACAATTTCCAATTATTCAAGGAATAGTAAACGTCCCTGGATCTTTGCACTTCTTAGGCATGGGCTGAATGAGTGCTGACACATTCTGGCTCAAGCTCACTCGCTCATTCCCCTTCAGTCACCTTGTTGGTACATAACTCCTTCAGAAATTTGGCATATTGGGAATCTGCTTGATCGCATCTAAGATAGGATGTTAACTTCAACTTTTCTGAATGTCTCTAGGATCTCCTTCTCTTGTGCTTTCTCTGCCAACTTTTTGGGATTGAAGGGCTCTCTGAGGGAAAGGAAAAGGATGGGGGTTTCAGACTCATCATTGCCTTGCTTCAATGTTTCACTTTTCTTAGCATCAGTCTTCTCCTTTTCTGGGCTTGGTTCAACCTCAACTGCAGCTTGCTTGGGCTCTTCTAGTTGCTTGCCAGACCTTAGGGATATAGCACTGACATTCCCTTGGGATTAGGAATTGTCTATGAAGGAAGAGAGTTGTTAGATCCATAAGGTTGGAGCTGGTTCAGTGATGTTACTAACTGCCTAATCTGAGTTTGCAAAATTCTGAATGGAAGATTCAGTTCTCTGCTGGAATTGCAAATTGTTCGTTGCAAGTTGCTTTCACCAAATCTTCCAGTGAAGACCACTACTGGTCTGCTGTTATGCTGGTAGCTGCTGTTACACTGGCTGTGGAGGTACAGACTATTGGAAATTCTGTTTGGGCTGTGGAAACTGCCTATGTTGGTATTGTGGAAAATTTCTGGTTCTGGCTCTAAATCTGGTTCTGGTTCTACCTTAAGTTTGAATGATCTCTCCAGCCAGAATTATAAGTGTTTGAAAATGGATATGTTGATGTTGATACTGTGACTTTCCAGGAAAGACTCCTGCTGCAACTACTGATTGGTCTGGAGAGGTGCCCTCTTGCATAGTTGGTCAAGCATCAGTGGGGTGGAGTGGATCAGAAACAGATACCACATGGTCTGCTTATCTGTGGAGTAGGAGAACGCACTGTTTGTGCACTGCCAATTGCCTTACTAATGAGGTCAATTCGTCTAGTCTATTTTCCAGTCTTTGGTGGTCTGCACTGGACGCTATGCTGGTTTCTGGCACTGTGATATTGGACTGGGGGTGCTGAATTGAGAACACCCCACTGCTGGTTGCTCTAGTGTCGAATTATTGGGAATTAGCTGCCATGTTTGCTATCAATTCTCTGGCCGCAGCAGGTGCCTTATCCACTAAAGCTCCACCACTAGCTGCATCCACCATATTTCTGTTCATGGGTAACAAGCCTTCATAGAAGTTACTATCAGCAACTGATCAGATATTTGGTGGTGTGGACAGCTTGCACATAGCCTCTTGAACCTCTCACAGTATTCATGCAAAATTCTCTCCATTTGCTTGCCTTATGCCACATATCTCCTTTTAATTGCAGTGGCTCTTGAGGCTGGGGAAAAATTCTCCAGAAATAATCTCTTCATGTCATTCCAGCTTCCAATGGATGAGGGTTGAAGGTAGTACAGCCAGTCCTTAGCTCCTCCATCTAGAGAGAAAGGAAAGCTCTCAATTTAATTTGCTCTCATCAATTCCTTGTGGTTTCATTGTGCTGCAAACCACATGGAACTCCTTCAAATGCTTATGTGGATCCTCACCTGCAAGACCATGAAACTTGGGAAGCAAATGGATAAGACCAGATTTAAGCTCAAAGTCAGCATCAAGATTAGGATATTGGATGCACAAGGGTTGATAGTTAACGTCAGGTGCAGCCAATTCCTTTAAAGTTCTATTGTACATGCTCTCAGAATTAATGAACTATCACTAGAATAAGTAAAATCTACACTATTAGAAGAACTAGGAAAATTAACAGATGGAACAGAATCAGAATGCTCAATATGCTGAATATGCTCAGACTCAGGATCAAGTTCAGTAACAAATCCTATGACGTAGCCTAGAAGCCCTTCTAGCAACATGCAATGTTCTCTCTATTTCAGGATCAAAAGCAATCAGGTCATGTGTATTGCTACTACTCCTAGTCATACAGCATAAGGCATAACAGGCAAAAACACTAACAGCATACAAAATATATAAACTACACTAAGAAATTAGCCAAAATAAAATCAAAAAACACCTATCAAATGAATTTTAAAAAATTATGGGACCACTACAGTAAAATTCTAAAATGTATTTTTGATTTTCTAAAATTTTTTGGCGATTTTTTAAAAATCACGAAAATAAAAAAAATTGAAAATATGGTCTAAACAATAGAATTTAGAAAGAAAACTCATACCAGATGAAGGAATTTCGAGATTTTGACCCCAGATTAACCCTATAAAGGGTTAGTTTTGCTCAGGATGGTGGATAAACTTTGGACACCAAGCCTTAGCACCTAACTCCACAAGTTAGTCCAATCATGCGACACTTTCGACACTTTCAACATTACTAAGCTACTCTAAACTCTAACTCAAGTGTGGAAAAAAAAAAGCAAAATGAAATGCAGCTACTCTACTCTAATCTACTGTTAATATGCAACAATCGAGATCAAAAGAATAATGCAAAAATTCCCCGGCAACGGCGCCAAAATTTGACGTGAACTGTCGAACTCACTCAAATTTAACCAGGCTTATAAAGAAATTTGTAATATAGGACAACCTGGATCGTCTCCCAAGGATTTTTGCATAGAACTAAATCAGTCAATTAAAAACAAAACAATAAACAAGGGGGGTTTTTAATTCGATTAAAATTAAAGCAAGAGAAAATTAAAGCAAGAGATAAAACAAAATTAACAATTTAAAAGCAATCAACCAACCCAGAATTGAGGTTTTCAAGGACATCGGTCACTGGACAAAGAATTACTGAATCTCGTGGTTGACCCTAAACAAATCGGAATCCTTGCATTCATATAGGAACCCTCTCTACTAGACAATCACCTACCATTTAATCAAACTCTTGTCGTGGTCACTCATGCCATCACACAGTGTTCACTTCAACCTGTTTTGATTTTAAGTCCCTTGGGTTAATCAACCTAAATATTAAATCTAACATCTAATCCCTTCCGCTGGATGATCAAAATACAGAAATCATAAACAAACCTCATGGACAAACCTCATCCGCTCGAATTCAACGTACACAATCGTGTTGCTCAATTCGAGTAAAAGGAGAAGAGAAACAGATCCAGTTCATGGAGAGCACGGGTCCTCTGGATTCAACAACAGAAACCTCAACGCATGGGTTGATTGAATGGAAAGTTAGCCTACCATGGCTGGGAAAAAATAGAAAACGAAAAAGGAAAGAAAAAGAAAAGAACAAGATGAGAGAAAAGAGAAGAGGTGTAGAACTAAAATTTCTCCAAAATCAAAAGCTGCTGTTCATGTTGCCCTAATATGCTATTTAAACCTAAAACTAAACAAGGTCAGGGCTCCAAAACTAGCCCAAATTAAAAACATAACTAATGGCTTTGGTCCCATGTAATTTGGACTCCTAATTACAAAGTTAAGCCCAATTAACTAAACATAGCTCCAGAATTTCGTGACTGACTTTGGCTCCAATTTTGACTGCCTTCTTGTCCGAATTTGGCCTTCAAACCTCTAATACCATTTGTAGCTCTTTGAGTTATCTGCAAAACGAAATAAGAATGAGGTTAATCGGATACCTATAACAAAAGTTATGAGCAAAATACTGGAACAGTGTAAATCTGAAAAAATAGCACGAAAATGAATTAAATCCAATTAAAAGCCCAAAGCCCAATTTAGACCAAAAATCATTAATTACATACTAAACAGCCTAAAATCATTAATCAAATGCAATAATTAAGTGTGATAAAATTCAATTATCATTGCCCTAATCTGCTATTTAAACCTAAAAACTAAACCGGATCAGGGGCTCCAAAACCGGACCAAATTAAAACATAACTAATGGCTTTGGTCTCATATAATTTGAACTCCTAATTATAAAGTTAAGCACAATTAACTAAACATAGCTCCAAAATTCTGTGACTGACTTTGGCTCCAATTTTGACTACCTTATTGTCCGAATTTAGCTTTCAAGCCTCTAATACCATTTGTAGCTCTTTGAGTTATCTGCAAAACGAAATAAGAATGAGGTTAATCGGATACCTAGAACAAAAGTTATGATCAAAATACTGAAACAGTGTAAATCTAAAAAATTAACACGAAAATGAATTAAATCCAATTAAAACCCCAAAGTCCAATTTAGACCAAAAATCATCAATTACACACTAAACTGCCCTAAAATCATTATTCAAATGCAACAATTAAGTGTGATAAAATTCAATTATCATGAAGCTTGTAGGTCCTTTAATTAGATCATTGAGAATTGTAGATGCTGATGAAAAGCTTTCATTGGGATATGTATATGAAGGTATGCAAAGGGCTAAAAATGCTATCAAGCATATATTATAAGAATAGAAAAAACTTATACAAGCCTTATACAGAAATCATTAAGGTTCGATAGGATAAGCACTTGCATCAAAATCTCCATGCAGCATCTTACTTTTTAAATCCAGCTTTCTTTTATGATGAGAAATTCATTGAGAAGCATAAGGTCATGCAAGGTTTACTTAACTTGCTTGATATAAAAAGCCTTTGCAGTGATCCAATTAAAGCAATGAAGGAGATACAAGTATATTTGGGAACGCAAGGAAAGTTTTGATAGGTCAAATGTTTTGAAAGCAACCAAGGAGCTTCAACCGAGTAAGCAATTTTATATGCTGATTTGTTTTAATATTTTGAAACCTATAATATATAATTGATGGTTGATGTTAAGAATCATATTCATATCTATGTAGATTAATGGTGGACATTATTTGGCACTAGTGCTCCATATTTGAAAAAGATAGCATATCGTTTCCTTAGTCAAACAGCTTCTTCCTCAGGATGTGAGCGAAATTGGAGTCTTTTTAAGCAAATTCATACTAAAAGGAGGAATAGGCTAGAGTATCAAAGACTCAGTGATCTTGTGTATGTGACTTATAACTTGCGTCTTAAATTCAGGTATATTAATAATTTAAGTATTAACACTTCTATATTAATGGTGCCATTTATTATGTTTAAGACTTTAGGTTAGTAAACTGAAAAATTATTATAATACATTGTTTGTTTGTTCTAGGTTGCATCGAAAGAAAAGGACCTATGATCTAATTGATTATGAAAGTATTGACATAGTTAATTTTTGGGTGATGGAAGAAGATCCTGAGCCAGAGTTTGCTACTGAAGAGATTGAAAGTTTAATCTATCAAGACAATGCCACTCTTTCTTATCATGTTGGTGAGTCTTATTCTTATAGTTCTACATAAAAGTATTGACATTATGTATTAACTAAGTCTTTTATGTTTTTAGAAGGTGGAGATATTGATATTGAATTTAGTATGCCCGAAGCAACAAATTTGGGTTCATTTGATGATGATCATGATGGTGGAGATGAATAAGAAGACGATCTTTTTTATGGATATATTCAATAAATTAATGCTGATTATGATGATCCTGTTTAATTTGTAAACTTTTTTTATGACTACTTTTGATAGAACATTGTTGAACTTGTATTATTTTACCTGTTTAAGATTGTTATTGTTAGTATGATTGACTATGATGGTGGATTAATGTTATGTTGGCATAAGACTGCAAGTTGTGAACTATGTGAATTATGTTTATTTTAGTTAAGTTGTATGCTATGTGGATTAATGTTGTGTTGCTTATATGAATGTAATATTTTTTTTGCTTTATGACACTATTTTTTTTATGTTTCAAATAATTTTATTATTGATTTGTATTATATTTTTATAATTTTTATTTATTTTATTAGTATATAAATAATTATATATATATATATATATATACTTATATTTATATATAAATATAAATATATATTTAATTATATTTCGATCCAACCACAGCTGAACCATTGGACCTTGAATCAGTACCTCGACCGGTTCAGTAACTAATTGGGTTTTCAAAACTTTTCTTTTTTTGCTATCATTTGAATTGTGCTTATTATTTCAATATATCGTGTCATCAATTAAATTATACACATCATAGCTGAATTTAAAAATAGCACAAACACATAGAGCATAAGTAGTATCAGGGCTTATCTTCAAAACAGTAGGTGTCTAATTTGATTTCCCATCCCATATCATATAATTAACACTATCACTTTAATTGGTATTATATCTATCTTGAAAATTTATAGGCTTATTTAAGAACGTTTAATTATGAATTGAATGATCAATTTACTTTCCTTTTCTTTCCCCACCAAAAAATAGGACATTTACATTGCATGAACTAGTACGTAAATTATTGATGTTAACCAATTTGAGTTTTGTTATTGGGAGGAAAAGTATTATAATCGTATAATCATTCAAAGGAGTATTTAAAAGTAAAGCTTTCTTTTTCAATTAATCAATAGTTCAACTAAATAACTAACATAATTGTTTTAAAATTTTTGTAAATTTTGTAATTACCCGTCATTCTTGTTGCTTTATGAAAGGGGATTGAACAACATTTTCAGGGTTTCAAAAAAGATTTGTCGCACTTTGCTTTATCTGTACGTAATTTAATTAATGTAAAAGTTATGACATGAAATTAAATAGTCTGGTATGAGTTATATTTGCAAGTGATGGTGGACATTTTCGTCATTAGGGACACCATGCATGAACTTGATAGAGGCCCACTTGACTTCTTTTTCCAAGAAAGAAAAGTGATGACATTGATTTCTACATATTATGGTTAGCTAGGTTTTTAATTTAATTTTCATTATCATGACTCATGGGGTTAGATTGAGGTCGTAGAGAGACTAATTATTGGGAAGAAGTATTAAGGTTATTGTATTATCAATCAATTGGGTGTTTAAAAAATAATTATTTTTTTCATCTATCTAATTTTGTAACTAATTAACTAACATTACTATTCTAGAGAAATAATATTTGTTCTGATTATAAATTTTTTAATCTCCATCTTTCTTCTGTTTTGTCTAAGGAAATTAAAGAACATTTTCAGATACTAAAAAGATTTAGTCAGTCAATCTACGTATAGTGTGAGTAGTTTGCAAGTTATAACAAGAAATTAACCATTTAGAATTGATGCGGGGGAGATTTTGTCAATGGACTTCACTATTTTAATCGCTATGGACACCATAAAGATGAAGTAGGCCCGCTGTTCTTCTTTCTGCACTTGGAAGACTATTTTGGTTAGCAAAGTCTATAATTTGGCTTTAGAAATTTTAACCTAAACCTCAAAACTAAGCATCTTTCTAGACTATTGACCAAAAAAAAAAAACATGTTTCTAGACTTGACTTGGCTTTGTGGCGACCAGCAAGTTCCTAGAATCCATAATCTAGACAAGTTGGAAGCAAGGGGCCACAAGTTAACGTTGCCCCTATTCCTTTTATCTTAACATTTCCCATAAGTACAATTATAATTGTGAAAATAAAAGGTCTAATTTTTTAGTTGTTTATTCCTTTTTTCCTTTTGGGTCTGAAATGGAAGGTTGGAACTATTCATGAATGAGTGAATACAATTTTTTGTTGGCAACAAAATAAAATAAGTACTTTACAGGCCAAAGTAATTAGTATTTTGTAAGAGTTATTGTACGATCAATACTATATGCTTAGGGCAATAATTTTTAATACATGGAACTGCTTCTTTAGTTATCTAATTTATGGTATTATTGTATATTTGAATTTCTTGTGTAGATAACAAAATAAAAGGATAAGTATACATAGATTATTTGTCGATATTCTTCCATATGTTTTCGAAATGTGGAGGGGGTATATTTGTAAATTGATACCATATCTAATTTGAGCATCAGAGTGTCTTTTGTAAGTATATCGCTCCTCATCTAAGAGACATATGGAAGAATATAGATAAATACTCTAAATACATTTATCTTTTATATTTTGACCGAAACAATATAGAATAGGATTTTACTTATTACATTTATTTTTTACAAAATAATAAAAAATTATTATTTATAATACATATGTAGGCATATATTATTTACATATGAAGTAGGTGTTTGGGGAAAACAATTTGGCTAGAACTAGAAGATACATATCTAAAAGCTAATAGAATGACTATGGAATTTGGGTGTCAGGTCATATGAGGAAATGGCTGTAGTGTTTTGGCACTAGTGTTTGCTAATTGGGAAAGAGATTTGAGGTAGTCTGCCTAAGTGTTCAAGGACAAACTAAATGACTTAAGTGAGTCTAGTCTCTGGGAGCGACAGTAAGGACATAGGTTGCGTAATGGCTATAGACTATGAGAGCCTTGTTGGTGGCTGTTAGCCTTGAGCTAATTGTTTAGTAAGCATACAATTTTTTTAATATTTTACTTACAAATAATTTTAATATTAAAATTAAAAGTTAATTTTACATATAATTAAAAGATTTTAATTAATTTGCAACACAATTCATGACCAAATTATAATAAATTATTATAATTTTTAAAAAAGAAAAAATATAATTTTTTATAAATATATGTTTTGATAAAGATATAAATACCTTTATTATATATACCGACGCGATATTTGCCCATGGAATTTGGGATGAAATTAATCATAAATAAATATAATTTTTTAAAAGAACATATAATTGTTTTTTTGTATAATTCCGTTGTGAATCCATTTCAATTGGGATTGAATTCGTGATGGAATCAGTAACTTATAATCATATTTTAATTTATTATTTTCTCATACATTTCCATCGCAAATTCTGTCTTAATTAGTAGCATGGTAATTGCCACCAATATTTAAGAATAAAAATCGCAATGAAATTATCTTACCACCACTCTATTGAATTCATTTTAAATAAAAATATTGAAAAAAATTCACGACAGAAATCCGTCATGAATTCCATTGCAATTGGGATGGAAAATGTTGTATCTCAATTTTCTGTCATGATTTATATTTTTTTCCTTGTAGTGAATCCATACTTGGTGCATTACTAGCATCAGCAGAAGAAAAGCGCATTAAGGCTGTCACTTATTCTATGTTCAAACCAAGGTTTTTTTTTTTAAGCAAAGCCTTCAATATACCTTGTAATCCTATCATTTGGTCCTTCATTTCCTTACTTGATTGTCCACCACAGTTCTCAATATTGTGATTTTTTTAAAATACTTGCGCTTGACTGCATTAAGCGCAAAATCCATATTTAAGTAGTTTTAGTGGCACCTCTCCCATAGTAGAAAACTCTCCCCAAATTTTCTTTTCCAAACATAGATTGAAAGGTTTCAACGGCATTCTCTCCAAAATTTTCAATTCGATCGTTAAGTTCATCCTACAAAGAAGCATTGGTTAAAATATGAACAAAATTATCTTCAACAGATAGACACTTTGATAACTTTATACCGTATAACTTACAATTGCATTCTTTAATTTTTAGATTCACTTCCTTCCTTTAGTTCACATGCAGGTTGCAATGAATCAATCAACTTGGGTAACTGCTTCATTATTCTTGCTTATTGAACACTTGAATAGATGTGAAAAAAAAAATAAGTAAAAAACTAAGTAACCAACAAAAATCACAACTAATTAGGAATAATACCAAATGTGAACAAACTCTAGCAAAATTCACTAGCCCTATTCTCATTTTTTTTTTTTTGGCTTGATCTTAAATAATTTGCCCAACTCAACATTTGACCTTGATTTGAAATCTATAACAAAAATTTCTCTCTTATTAGGACTGTCATGTCTCTTAAATGTTAGTATCCTTTTATTGCTACTTCCTCTCTTGTTCATTTTGTATGAAAGGGAATGTGGTAATCTACAAGACAGCATAAAATTGTAGTTTCATCAGTCAATTATGCAGTAAAAGTGTGTCTAATTAAGAGTTAACTTAGTGTAAGAAACAGAACTATTTTCCATAATTATGTAGTAAAATTAAGAAACAAAAGATAGTAGGTTGTAAAGAAAGCATGGAAGAAGAAGAATAAAATGACGCCATGTAGGAGGAGGGAAACGTTTTAATTTTTGGAATGAATAATAAATAGATAAAATAAGAATTTAAAAAAAATTAATGAAGGTCTGGATTTCATACACATGAAAGATTCAATTTTGATCATGTCACTTATCTGTTAGTGACTTAACGACAGGTGAATGGAATGATCTATTAATGTAATTGTTAGAACTAATTGGGATGATTTTAATATCCATGGTGACAATTTGCAAAAAGGCCAAAGTTTAGGGGGTCTAAGTGTATATTTCCCTTCATTATATTATGCATATCACCGTGCAAGAAGGAAAGGATAAGAGATTGTCAAAAGTTTAGAACACAGATAAGTGCAAAAATAGCAACTTGTGGGCAACTGCTTTTGAAATGGGATGAATGAGATTCATGTGTAGGATGTAGGTTGTGGTAGCTCTGAAACTAATAAGAGAAGGAAACTGGCCTCCTTCAAAATGTTCTCCTTTTCTCACTCTCCTTGGAATACTTCTCTTCTCTCAATTTCACTTTGCTTATTCTCTTCAGTCTGATTCTTCTTCCCTGCTTACTCTCTCAATTCCTTGAGAAAATATCCTGCTTCTCTCTTTTTACTTGAATCCACTTTTATGCCATCTTCCTTTCGGGTATCCTCTTTTTTTTTTCCAAAACCATTGTGCCGCTCCTCTCTCTCTCTCACCTGGGAGAATCTTCTTTCTTGCCTCCTTCCTTTCTCATTCATACAATAAGGAAGAGATGCTAGCCATATAGGATTCAGGGTATCCGTAATGGGAGATCCTTGGAGGACCACCTTGAGCTAGCAAAGGGTATAGAGACTGAAAGTGATTGAAAATGGGAAAAGGTACCGTAGAAGACAATGGTTGGTTCAAAGTAGTTTGTGGTGAGTCTTGTGGCTGGTTTGCATCTGATAGAGGCAATGGTAAAACTAAATCAGGAAAAGGGTCAATGTACTGGTGTAACTATTGTACTGCTGCAAAAGGAAAGCTTGTTTCATGAAAGATGGCATCCATAGAGGTGAAAAAATTTCTAGTCTGCAGGTTTTATAGGCGATACCCTTTGTAGCCATTTGGATACCCCATAAATATGACTGGTGAAGCTCAAAGAGTGAATTTGTTTCTTTGTGAGGACAGCGTAAAGGCAAAGCACAAGCATCCAAATACTCTATGAGTTGAGTAATTTGGTGGCTTGTTGTGTAGTAATTAATAGAGACTCTTATTTTGTAGTATTGGTGAAGGAATTCTGTTGATGAGAAATGATGCAGTTAGAGTAGTCAATAGTGCAAAACCACAGCAGTATAGTGCCGTCGCATCGCATCATTTTTGTCATGGCTGTCGCGATGCGAATGGCACCAAATCACAAAGGAAATCACAGCCAGAGTGGCCGCTATAATGATCTGAGGCAAAAATCCATTTTTGCCCATCATTTTATTCGTTTCGCACACATTTTAAGGGAGATTTAAGTGATTTCACTTACCATCTGAAGATGTTCAGGGTTAAAAAATAGATTGCCTTTTTGTACGCAAGTCCATTGCTTTGTTTTCACATTCCCTAATTGCTACAGCTTCTCACTATCAGTACGCCAGCTGTCGGTGTGTTTTCGGCTGGCCTACCTCATTTTCGGCAAGCCACCGCCATTTCCAGCTAGCCACTGACATTTCCAGCCAGCCACTACCATTTCCATAAGCTTTATGCTTCAGGTTCTTCTTTGTTCCCTGTAGCTTTGTATCAACCCTATTGTTTTAGAGGTTATGTTCTTTTTTTCTTTAATTCTCATTAATTGCTTTTTTGTTTATTTATTCTAGTTTCATTTTCATATCATCCTATATCTTTTTTTTCCCTTTGCCTCTGCTTAGTATCATCGTATCAGCCTTTGTCTCTTTGTTTAGTGTCAGCCAGTTTTGCTTTTTTTTTTTCAAATTCTCAGGCCCTGTTTCTTTGTTTCGTGTCAGCTACTGCTTCTAATTTTTTTTTAATTCATATTATTTGCTTCTGTTTTTTTCCTTTTTATCTTTGGTTTGGAAGCACCCATGTCATCATCATAGTCTCAGCCAACTTTACAAAGCACCTCAGCTGCAGCCTCTTCATGTTTACTAGTAAAACCTACTGGTGAAAATATTGATATGGTATGACAGTGGAATAGCTTGAAAGATATAAATAATAGGAAGAGTGTGACATGTGATTTTTGTGATAAAGTTACCACTGGTGGGATTATTAGAGCAAAAAGCCATCAAATGGGTGTAAGAGGATATGTAAATGCTTGTAAGAAAACCCCACCTGAAATTAAAAAGTTGCTTAAGGAAGTTGCCGAGAAGAAAAAGGCTTAAAAGGATGCACACAGTGCTAAGCGTCATGAAGATAATGATGAGAAAGAAGAGGTGCAAGAAATTCTTAGTAAGTGGAAAAAGAATTGCAACATCATCAACTAAAATTGCTAATACTGTCCTTCAGGCCAAGTAAGGCAAGAGTGTGAAAGGCTCCATTGATTTACTTCCTTTTAAAAATCCAGAAGACACTCTTAAATTAGGAAAGGTCAAGAAGCAAACAAGTATTAATAATGCTTGTGATAAAGAAGCAAGGGCTATAACTATTCAATACATAGCTTAATTCTTTTATATGAATGAAGTAGCTTTCAATGTTGCTCGTTCGAAAAGTTTTAAGTTTTTGGTTGAAGCTACTGGAAACTATGGTCTGCGCCTAAAGCCTCCAAGCTGTCATGAATTGAGAGTTCCACTCCTTAAAACAGAATTGGAGCAAACAAAGAAATGTTGAAGGGTCACAAGGATGAATGGGTGAAATTTGGAATTTGGATATTCAATTATATCTGATGCATGGATTGATAAGAAGAATAGGACCTTGGTCAATTTCTTGGTGAATCGTCCATCTGGGACTATGTTTATGAAGACCATTGATATTTCTAGATATATGAAGACTGGGGACAAGCTATATAAGTTGTTGGATGCTTTTGTAGAGGAGATTGGAGCAAAGAATGTCGTTCAAGTGGTAACTGACATTGGCAACAACTATCTCTTGGCTAGTAAGGATTAAAATTAATATAGTTTCACAATTTAATTGTTAAAATGCCTATTACTTTCTTTGATCATTAACTATTTCTTTTTAAATTCCATTAATTTGGCTTAGGTAAATTATTACAAGCTAAGAGAAAGAATCTTTACTGGAGTTCATGTGCTGCACATTGTGTGGACTTGATGTCAGAAGACATTGGAAAGCTTCCTCGAGCTAAATGGACAATACAAAGAGGCATCTCTCTTGTAGGCTTCATTTACAACCATTCATTGGCCTTAAACACGATGAGGAAGTTCACAAACAAGGCAGAATTGGTTAAGTATGGGGTCACAAGATTTGCTACAACATTCCTAGCATTACGAAGGTTGCACAAAAAAAAATAACCATAGAAAGATGTTCACTTTAAAAGAATGATTGACATCCAAGCAGCTAAAGAAGCTAATGGGAAAAAGGCAACTAACATTGTACTCATGCCTACATTTTGGAATGATGTTTATACCCTTAAAGCTATGGGGCCTCTTGTGCGTGTTCTTAGGCTTGTTGATAATGAAAAAAAAAAAAGCCTTGCAATGGGATATATATATATATATATATATATATATATATATATATATGAAGCAATGGATAGGGCTAAGGAACCTATTCAAAGATCCTTCAATGGAAATGAAGATAAGTGCAAAAAGGTTTTTGCTATCATTGAATAGAAGATGGGAGTGCCAGCTTCATCATCAGTTGCATGCAGCAGGAACATTTTCTAAACCTAGAGTTCTTCCATGCCAATCCACAAATTGAATTTGATTCAGAAGTGATGATGGGACTTTATCAATGCATTGGAGGCTAATGCCAACTGCAGAAGAGCTAGATAAGGTTACATATGAGTTGCTATTATATAAGAGAGCTGGAGCCATCTTTGGTTTGAAGGCAGCAACAAGACAAAGGACCACTCAGGCTCCTAGTAAGTAAAAGTGCATTTTAGTATAAATTTAATTGCATGACAATTCATGTAAATAGTGATGCTAATTAGTTATGGCTTTATAGTTAAGTGATGGAGGATGTATAGATCATCTACTCCAAATTTGCAAGCATTTGCCATTAAAGTGTTGAGCTTGACTTGTAGTGCATCTGGATGTGAGCGTAATTGGAGTATTTTTGAGCATGTAAGTAGATGATAAATGATTCTACTTTATAGATTTTTATGTAGGAATTGTGAAACTAAGTAACTAACATTCTTTTTTGTATAAATTATACAATAGATTCATTCCTAAGAAGAGAAGCAAGCTTGAGCATCAAAAGTTGCAAGACTTGGTTTATGGTCAAGTATAACTGAGCTCTTAAAGAATGCTTTGACAACCGTGATGTGATTGATCCCAATAGTTTTTTTTATAAAAAAAAAGATTAAAGAAGGATTTTTTAAGGACAAGATGGTCTTCTTACATCAAAATACCACCCAACCCCATTTCTTTCCCTCCCCCCCCTTTCGTGAACTCCTGTCAACCAACCAAGAAATGCTCTCCCACCTTTTTTCTCTTCTCCTTCCTTATTATTTCAAAAGCATGCCATTTTCTCACCCATCTCCAACTAGCCTTGCTTCTTGGCCATCATTCTAGCCTCACTTTTTCATTCTTCCATGTTATTGGTTGTTGTTTAGGCGTTGGAGACGTGTTAGTTGTTCGTTTTGGAGTGCCCCAACCTTTCCTTTCCCTTCCTTCACTCCTTGAGATAAATCCTAAGGCCTCTAACTCTTTTATTGTTGGGTATTTAAGAGGGATTAGTAGATTGCTTGCTATTAGGGATTTAAGGTAGAAATTAGGGCCTAATTTGGAGATTTTTAGGATTTAATAGTATTTAGTTCAATTGGGTTCATTGAAATAATTGTTTGGTAATATTGAATAGATTATAGGTCTTTGACGGCCCTCCACTTCAAAGGGGAGCTTACTGGAGCAAGAAAGTGGGAGATTTCTTTTGTGGTTGTGAGTAGTTAATGTTTACTGTGCTATTTTAAGTATTTTAAAAGTTTGGAATTAATTATTTTCCTTTATTTGTAATGTCAATAAATATTCTTGGCCTATTTTTTGTTATGTTAACCTATCTGATAACTGTCAGAGCTATTAAAATTTATTTTACTGATGCTTTATATTTTTTAAAAATCCTCTAAAATTTATTTTGTGTCTATGATGGCTTTAAGAACTCTTGAGATAAGCATTTTTTTAAGTCTTCATTGTGATGTTGACAAATGAGATAATATGTTTAATTATGAAATAAGAGACTGTTAATTGCTAATACTGGTTAAATAATGAATAATGTTTTGATTTTAAATGTTTGGTTGATAAATAAATGATAAGAGTTATATTGGAATGATGCTCAAGATGAATATATGCTAGAAATTGTTGAATCTATACGTGAGGAGCTTTGCCAGAATACTACAACTAACAGTAGTAGTAGTTCTTAGCCTTGGTGCACCTTCATTGGACCCCAGCTAGTAGGGGAGTTACTAGCCCCATGCTATGTTTGCTTGGAATTGGAGATAAGAAAGAATATTTGATTCCATCAATATGCCAGGAGGAAAGTGCCACAAAACCTGAGAATGTTTATGGGCCTTCTCTTGAGTCCTGTGTATTATTTGACATTGTAATATGCCGGGAACAAAATACCTCATAAATTGAGAATGTTTGAGAGCCACCTCTTGAGTCCTGCATATGTAATTTGACTATGAATGACATAAAGACTAAGTTCTGATTTAGATTATCTGAAGATTTTGAATTGTTACGAAGTCTGAAAATTAAAATTTGCATGATTAGAAATTATAAATGTCAAATTTATTGTTGATATGGTTCTTTTGTATTATAAGTTCACTAATAATATTATGTTATTTTATACTTGTAAGAAGTTTTAAATATGAAACTATTTCTTGTTACTATTTCAAAGTGCTTGCAAACCATATTTTAAATTTTATTTTATTTAAATGCAAATAATTTGGATAGTAAGGTAGCTATATGCATTTTTATTGATTGTGTCTCAAACTCTTATTATTTATTCACAAGGATCTATTTTACCTTATTATTATTAACCATTTTTATTATGTAAAAATTTATGAACACTTGAATTCACCAATGATTAGCATTTCATTGTTATTATTGTTACTACTTTTATTTTTCTCTTTCTAAGTGAAAATTTTATTCCAAGTTTTCTTTCCTCTATAATACATGATGACTTGCTTCTCTCATTTGTGATGCAATAGATTTTAGTTATTCACTGAGTTAAATAACTCATTCTGTATTTCTGTATTTTTTCCAATAAGGGGAAGGAGGGTGTGTTCAGTGCAGATCCTCCTCCTAGTAGCTGAGTCCATCTTTTGGGTGAGCCCGCATTGGCTTTTAATGGGCTTGTTTATATTCCTTGATACATGTATATATGTTTTGTAAACAAGGAAATATTCATGATTTCTTTTTGGTATCTAGAGTTGCATCCACAAGTAGGATCCACACCTGTGTATACATTGCTTTGTTACATTTTGTTAGTATCTATTGAGGCCCTGTGTGGTGGAACATACTACATAATTTCATACGATTTGTACCTGAGTAGGTCTGAAAACAAGATTATGTTTGTCCAATGATATGAAATTGATTTTATTTGAAATTTCTAGTTGGTGTTCTTTTGGTTGTAAAATTCTGGGATGTTAAGTTTTAGAGGAGACTCTGTCCGATTTTCTGTAGAATTGTATGCATTTTTTGTGATTATGGTAAAAGTCTTCTGAAGATTTGCTAGGTTCGCTAGTCCAATCTATGCGCCAGTCATGGCATTATACTTGGGTCGTGACACCACTCTCCTAAATGACATTGATGATAGTAATGAATGGTTGGTGGGAGAAATGGGTGGAGATGGAGAAGCTGCTGAAGATAGGTTAGTTTTTGATGATGATATTCTGGCTTGGGGAGCTGTTGCTAATGTAGTTGGGGCTGGTGAGCCTATAACATCCACTAGGCAGCAAACAAGATTGAAGAAGACAGTAACTTCAAGGCCTTCAAGCTCTCGGGCAAGGGATATTATTGAAAATGAAGATGAAGAAGAGATAGATGATGTAGAAAGTGCAGAGGAAGAGGCAGAGGTTTACAAATCTAGTAGTAGTGACAACAACAATGATGAAGAGAACTTGGAAGATCTTGGAGATGATGATTCCGATTGAGGAATGAGGAGAATTGTTGCTTTTAAAGATGTTTATATGTTGAATGTTTAGCATATGCCTCAGAGGCTTAAACTTATTTAGGATTTGGTGTTGAACTTTTTATTTTGTTATGCTCCTTGTTGCTATTGACTTATTGACTTAGTGTTGTTAATTATGCCTTTGTTTAATGATGATTGTTTCTATGACTTTGGGGGCACTAATGATGATTATGTCTTACATTTTGAGAAGTTTTTGAGTTTCGAACATATATATATGTGTGTGTGTGTGTGTGTGTGTGTGTGTGTGTTATAAATCATTTATATTGTATTCATTATCTTCGGTATAGCGGCCGTCTGCGATCCGCTATACCAGTATAGCATTTTTTAGATTGGCCACTCCGCGCTGCTATTCGGGATTAACTACTATGGCTACAGTTGCTATGCAATCTCCCCAAAATGAAAGAGGTACTTTGGATTGAAAATATAGAACACGAACTACATTCAGCAGGTGTTGATGTTTGCGTTCATACACAAAATTTTGTTCTAGTCTCTCCACACAGGAGAACTAATGTAACAAGGAAGTCCGTTAGTGCTAACTCCTTTGCATTATTTGATCTAAGGCACTTTATGATCACTTTGAATTGTGTTTCCACCATAGTAAAAAATTTAATTATTAGATTGGTTGCCTCAGATTTGCTTTGCATCAGAAAAATCGAAGTGAACCTTGTTCTGTCATTAACCAAGGTTTAGAAAATATCTTTGGCCAGTATATATGGTCCCCATATGTCACAATGTACCAAGTCAAAAGGAGCATTAGAAAAATGATTAATAGAAACAAAAGATTGCCTACATTTTTTAGCTAATGGACAAACATAGCAATTATTGAATTCAGATTGAACAAAATTGGGATTTTTACAATGAACCTAATCTTTCATTATTTCAAATTGCTTGGACGACAGATGTCCAAGTCGTAGATGCCAAATACTAGGAGAAATTTTATTCGAAATATTACAGACAAATTCATTGGACAGATTTGAAACATTATTACATATGGAACTATGTACAGCAGATAAACTGGGCTTGGAATGTAATTTCAAGACATAAAGTCCTTCATACAAGTCACCCCTGTCAATGATCTTCATTGTTCTATTGTCCTAGATTAAAAATGAAGTTGGTGAGAATATAACATCAAAATAGTATTTGAGTAATGAACTAACAGATATTACATTGAACCGAAAGTTTGAAATGTAAAAAGCATTCTCAAAAGTTAAATTCTGATTTAGTTGGACAGAACCAACAACTGCAATAGGTAGTCAGTAACTTAATCAATGAATCACTTTTCCCATTTTCAATCACTTTCAGTCTCAATATAGTATCAATGTAAACTAACTTCTACATCCATTCTTCTCCCTCATCTATTTTCATCCGCCATTTTCAAACTTTTCTTTGAGCTATTTCCACCATGGCAGACTCCAACCCTTTTTTCATTCATCATTCAGACAGTCCTAGTTTAGTTCTTGTTTCTCAGCCTTTAACAGGTGAGAATTATAATTCTTTCAGTAAGTTGATGATTGTGGCACTCTGCGTGAAGAACAAACTTGGATTTGTGGACGGTTCAATTCCACGTCCTGAGGATTATGATCAAGATTTGCTTTGCGCATGGACTCGAAGCAACAATATTGTCATTTCTTGGATATTCAATTCAGTATCCAAAAACATTGTTTCAAGCATCACGTATGCTTCTTCTACTTTTGATGTCTAGAATGACCTCAGAGAGCGTTTTCAGCAGACTAATGGTCCTCGGCTCTTTCAGCTATGTAAGGAGCTCATGAGTTTTACTTAAGGTCAAAGCTCGGTGAATCAATATTTCACAAAGCTAAATGGTATTTGGGAAGAATTCAGTGATTACAAGCCCGTTTGTTCATGCTCTTGTGGAGGCATGAAGCTATTGTTTGAATTTGCTCAGAGTACGTTATGTCTTTTTTAATGGGTCTTAATGACACTTTTCACATATCCGTGGCCAAATATTCTTGATGGATCCAATTCCTCCAATCAACAAAGTTTTCTCATTGGTTCTTCAAGAGGAAAAGTAGCGTGAAAGTGGATCAAGCACTCTTCAAAACCAAGAAAAGCAATTAGCTTTTGCTGTTCAAACTGAGGCTAAATCAGTCTCCAATATAGCAGAACCTAAGTAATCCAAGATGGATAGGTCGATCTGTGCACATTGTGGCATTACAGACCACACCGTTGACAAATGTTTCAAGATTCACAGCTATCCATCGGGATACAAGCCACGCAGCAGATAGAATGCCAATCAATCCACTGTGAACCAAGTTTCAAATTCTACTTCTCAAATTGACATGGATTCCCATGTTCCATTAACTGCTTCTCAGTACCAACAACTGCTAACCATGTTATCAACCGAATTGTCACTGGCTACCAAGCCAAATATGGAGCATAATAAGTCCAATTCATCTGCTAATGCATGTAAAATTTTATATGCTAATCATCCTGAGTTAATAACAAATCAAGGTTATTAGATATTAAATTCAAGAGCCACATGTCATATCTATTCTTCATTAGCTAATTTTAAAATTTGTAACCCTGTCACAAATTCATGCCACACTTCCTAATAAGTCCAAAATACCTATTGCAAGTATTGGCTCAGATACCTATTAAGACTGAAAGTGATTGAAAATGGAAAAAGTGATTCATTCATTAAGTTATTGAGTATATATACAAGTTTTTCATACAGGGGAAAAGATAACTAACTAAGTAACTGATTAAACAAAATTAACTAACTAATTAACTCCTATTAAAGGGAGGAAGAAAATCTCTTCTCCCAACCCCCATTGTGCGTGTGAAAGAGAAAGATTCACCAATTGCGAACGGAGGAGAACACATGAAGCCGTCCATCTCTGAGGATCCAAACAGCAACAAGTGAAAATTTTGAGAAAACTGGGTTTTGGGCCGGACTCATGGAGCTCCAATTTTGGTTGGACTTGGGGTTGGACTTGACTTGTGAATTTTGACTTAGGAAATTTTATTCTTGAGTTTGGGTTAAACTCGTGAAGCTCCAATTTCGATTAGATTGAGGGGTTTGTGCTTGACCTGTGAATTTTGGGTATAGAAATTCTTAGGTTTGGATCAATCTTGCCTTTTGTGGGCTAGAGTGAGTCAAGGTTTTTTTCTCCTTTGGTATAAGATTAAGGGTTTTTTTCAATCTACCAATGGCAACTTTCCAAAAAGAAAAAATTGACCAATGACGCTTGAATTAAAAACTGGGCCAAATGATTAGAATTGAAATTAGGCCAAAAAAAAAAAAAGACTTAAGTATGGAATTTCTTAATCTATTTAAATTATTTTTTGTCATTTTTATTTTATATTTTTTGTTTTTTGTTTTTCTTTAACAAAAAAATATGCCGATAAAATCAACTGTTACTTTCTCTATTACACTCCTACAATTTTCTTTGCTTTTAAAAGAGACATTCTGTCTATCCCTCTTTCACAATACTTGTGACTTTGATTGTGGTGCTTCTTGAGGTGGCCTTCTCTAAAGCTAAAATCTCATGTTTTCAAATTTTTGTTTTCTCATCTTGCTGAATGGTAGGTGATTTTCATACCCAGTAGTTAAGAACGCCAACCAAGTGAGAGGGAGTGGAGTTTGAGTTGGACCACAAGTTGAGAACATGTGTTACGTTGAAATTAATAGCAAATTCAAGGGCAAGGAGAGAGAGTTCATCAAAATTCAGCAAGTCAATAGCGGTTCACGAGTCAAATAGTTCACTAGTTTTTAATTTTACAAGTTTACAAATTTGACTAGATGGGCCAGTTGGATTTTCGTAACCTTGCTTTATTTATACACATCATTGTTATTTTCAATAATTTCGTAATGAAAATTATTATGTATCCTTCATCTTCTTATTTGAAAAGTTTGAAGTACCCACGCAATGCTAGGGCATATCACAATTAACATGGTGAATCAATATCAAACAAGCCAACAAGATAGTTTGGATAAGTTTTTTAAAAAATATTTTTTGTATCAATTTTTTTAAAAGATTTTTTTTTGTAAAAGTATTTTTATATTTAGATGTACTATTGGATAAGTATATTTTTTTAATATTTGAGCAGCTTCACCATATCATAAGAAATATCTTTTTTTTGTAAGTACAAAAATTTATCTAAAACATAATTAGATTTCTCAAGTGCTTTATTTGTTTTAAAAAAAATATAAACGATATAAAAAATTACCTTTTTCATTAAAAAAAAAAAAGAAAACATTCAAAACGAGCAATGCATTTTTCCCAAACCCATGTCACTCTTGAAGACCAAGTGCTGAGTTCATAAACCACACTTTCATGTTCACCAATATATTTCAAAGTTTGATCAACTTTGCTTCAAATCATGTGACAATAAAATCTCCAATCACTTCTTGTTTCAAAATAAAAAAAATTCCTTTCATGCTTTTCTTTTTCTTTCTATTGTGTCCCTTCTTTTCCTTTTCCTGTTCCTTTTCTTTCATAATACTAAACAAAGCATTAAGGATTAGATATTCTTTATCTGATTTTTCTATTAAATAAGGGAATGAGAATATCTATTCTTATTTTCATTCTCATTCTATTTTATTCCTTTTCATCATATCAAATATGCTTTCGTAGAAATAAATAAGAAATAATTAAAGAATTACATGATAATTCCTCATCTCATTCCTCTCATTTTAAAATATATATCAAATAAAAAGAATATTTACTTAACATGAAAAATTTTCATTGCTCTTTCCTTCCTATCAAACTCCTTCATCCAAATATACACAAAGGCCCTGTTTGCACATCGTATTAAGGTAGGATAGTATAGTATAATTAATACTATCCACCTTTATACAATATTTAGACAAAACATAAAATAGTATAAATTATATGGTCAAACAAAGTTTACACATAGTTAATCGTATAAGCCTATACAGCCTTGAAATAGTGGATAAGGGCAGATAGGATTGCTTATCTATTAGGCACGATACATCTGGCCATTTTCAGAGTTATCTTTGCCGCACATCCTCGGCATTTTTAGAGTGATCTCTTTGCCGCACCTCATGGCAATTTTCAGAGCTCTCTTCACTGTACATCCCTAGCTATTTTCGAAGGTAAGGGGCTTCTTTTTCCTTGCTGAATCAACATCGATCTCACTGTGGATTCTCTCTCAACTCAATCTCTACACGGTTTTGAATTTGTATGAATTTGTCTAATCAGTGTTGGTTAATATTTGTGATTTCATTTGTATTTGTGTTGGCATTGAACCTTTTTGCTGCATTACAGATTTGAATCCTTTTCAATTAGGGTTTAGATTGGGTCTAAAACCACCACCCTCACCACTCCCCCTATTGTAACACCCTACTTAGAATAGGCATTGTGTTACGCGTTAAAAATTTATTATTAAATTTAATTAATGTTAAATTTAGTTTAAATTTATTATAAGTAAGATTATGTGTTTATTAGGTGAATAAATTTTTTTATTTTAATTTAATATATATTATTTTAGTGATCACGTGTCTATATTAAATTCTTTCTAAAAAAATTAAATATTAGTCATATATTGAAAAATTCATAATTTAATCCAGAATTGCAAAACATTACCTATGAAATAAAAAATATCACCCTGACACGTAAAAATATCCAATTGCGTGTTATCTATTACAAAAAAAAAATTATCGAATTTAAGCTCTTAAGTGACATTTCTCCATCAAATAAATTTTTAAATTCTCTATACACAACCACATTCCATAACAACCATTTACGTCATAAACAAAAAAATGTATACTATTATACATATGTGAGATTTTTTAAATTATATATAATTATATATTACTGTACATTCAAAAGACTGCTAACCTGTCACTTTGGCTTGCACTCCAACCTATTACATATGCACATCAAAAAAACTACTGACCTCACTTGGCCATGCAGGAAAAGGAAACCAGAGTTAATATCTTATACATACATATTACACTCCAAGCTTATTCTCTCTAAACTACTAGTAATTACTACTCGAAGTAGCCAAAACAAATTGGTTCTCCTAAGAGGAGACATCTAGCCAGTGTCAATGAACACAGAAATAAATTCTTAATAGGTATTCAAGTATATAAAAATAAAAGTTTCATAGCATTTCCAGCTATAATAAATACAAAAAACACAATTCCATAGTCAATAATCTCAAATATGCATAACAGTTAACATTTACAATTTTATGAAACTTTATATTATATTACATGCTCACTAAGCTTAAACTAAGGCTTAACCTCTTTTAAATTTCTCTTTTGTTTGGTGACCTGTCCACAAAGTGAACCTAAATACATATAGAACTTCTCATGAACTTCTTCCATAACATTTTATTAGAAACTCTTTTCTAATCTTTATGGATCACCTCAAATTCATTTTCTTTCTTTAGAAGATCACATCCAAGCTTAGCTCATTCTTTCTCTTTAATTTAAATAAGCATGTAACATATTTAGAGAGAACTTCTTAAGGCATCAACATTTATAAAAGATGTTATATAAAAGAATACATCTCAAAATCATTCCAATTTCACTATCTAACATCTTGTAACATCCTTAAACCCATGGTTCACCTCAAAATCATATGACCTGGTAACCTTGACTACACGAACCCTTCAAGGCCGTGGATTAGCCTTGGTATGCTAATGGTTTGAAAATCTATCTATTCTAACTCCAAATACACTCAAGTTAGTCTAACTCACTGGAAATTCATTCTAACTCCATATCAAAGCCCTATCTTTTCTCATTAATTCTAACATATGTATAACTTAGTGAAATATTCACTAAAGTCTCAAACTTCATTTTTTTAACAAAACACCTACTCCACTTTTCATGAAATACTGTAAAGTGACTATTTAACACCTAAACCATATGACTTTCACTAGGAATCCCCAGATGACCAAAACCTAGTGAAAGATAAATATCACTAATATAGATTATTTATTCTCAAATTAACACCACATCATGAAGCCATACTCTAAAATCATCAAGCTTCCATTATCTACTAAAGGAATCATATCCAAACAACTTGTTCATCAAACTCCCAAAAATTTATACACATGGCCGTGAGCCACACACATATAAACACACATAGATTTTCATTCCAATAGACAAGAAATGTCCATAAAAATAAATACACCATACGTCCAACAAGAATACACATTAACAATAAAAATCAACAAAAATACTCGCTAGAACCCTAGTATGGCCGTGAGCTAAGGGGTCCAAAATTTGAGATTTCAAGTGATTTTCATCATGTTCCATGAACAACAATGATTTCAAATCACTTAATCAAGCTCATAACCATACAAAATTCTCAAAATCACATCCTAGCAAGATTCTAACCCAAGAGTCCTAAGTATGGTAACTTGAGAAACTTAACCTCCCACTTGAAACTAGGTTTAGAACCTTAACCTAAATGGTTTACCTTACTCCAAACCATCCATAATCACTCCAAAAATTCTAGAGCGAGAAAGTAGCATGGATTCAAGTCATTAACCACCATGAAACTATGGTTTTGAAAAGAGAAAGTTAGGTTTGAGTTTCCTACCTTTTGAAGTTGAAGCTTAAGGAGGGTCTTGACTTGTTTTCCTTCTTTCAGAGAGGTTTTTACCGCTTTCTCTTCTCTCCAGCACTCTCAGACTGATCATCTTACTGCAACAAAGGAAGCTTAGGAATGAATCTAATGGAAATTTAGGTCTCTATCCGCTTTCCTTCTCTTTCTCTCTTTCTCTTCTTCCCTCTCTTCTTCCCAGCTGTGAGCTCCTCGCTCTCTTTCTCCTTCTCTTTTTTTTTTTTTCTTTTTCCTTTTTCTTGGCTTGGCCAAGAGGTTAGGACACATAAGGGATTTATTGATTTGTTTTTATTAGTTTTTTATTTACTTTATCTTGTTAGGCAGCCCATCAAAAGCTTTGCTTTTAGTTATGTTAATCGTAAAAGTCATGATTCTTGGTTAATTTGTAACTTAGTTAGATGAAAACTAAATGAAAAGAACTAAATAATAACAGACTTAATTACTATAACCCAACAATGATTATTTTTTCTATTTGATTAAAATTAGGTGCTCATCTTAGTATTAATGGTCATTTTATATCAATTATATTTTTACTTATATAAATCTTTTCAAATATAAATTTTTAACTAGGTTAAAGTGTGATAATTTCACCTATTTTAATTTATAAATACTTAGAAAATAATTTATAATTTATAAAATAAATTTAACTAATTTCTGTGTTTAAATGTTTCACTAAACAAAAATGTCCCCATGTGAAACTCTAAAATTACTAAATTGTCACTATGTAGTTTTTACTATTCTTTTAGGTATTTCAACTATTTCTAATTCCCTTTAAGTAATATTCACTGTCTTTTTCTATTTAAATGCTAAAATAAAAATATTAAAAAATCAAATGAAATATTTACTAATGATAAATAATAAATTAAATAGAACTACTTTAGAAAGTTTAAAATTTATTTTCACTTAAATGGGGATGTTACACCAGTTATCAATTACTCTTCTATTTTACTTATGCTACGGTTCTTCTATTTTGAAGTACTTTTAGTTATCTTTTTTTATGAATGTTGATGATATTCCGATGACCAATTTATATTTGGTATTATATGAATATGGAACTTTTGATTATGGACACTTTTGAAATGGTTTTGGTTATCTTTTTTATGAATGTTGATGCTATTTAGGTTATCAATTTGTATTTAATACTATATGGATATGATACTTTTGATATATAGACACTTTTGTACTTTTGATGTATAGACACTTTTGAAGTATTTTTGGTTATCTTTTTTTATAAATGTTGATGATATTCAGGAAACCAATTTGTATTTGGTATTATATAGTACTTTTGATGTAAAGGCATTTTTTAAGTATGGATACCTAATATATTTTTTATGTATGTTGATATTTTGACGACCAATTTGTATTTTGTATTATATGAATATGGTACTTTTAATACATCTTTTCAAAATAAAAATCAACATTTATTATATTTTTAAGGGTAGTTTTGTTCACAAAAACTAAAATAGTAACTCAGGTGAATTTGGAGTTTTTTTTGTTATAATATGAGTATTTTTGTCTTAATTGTCATTTTTTTCAATCTTATACAGTAATATAAAATTTTAACACTAAACGCATGATAAGACAGTATAAAATTTTAACACTAAAACCATAATAAGATAGCATTATACAATCCTATATATAATACAATGTCACACCCAACATCGTATTGTATAAAAATCTTATACAATCCGCCCTTATCCTATCCACCCCTATCTCGTATTATACTATCCATCCTTATCCTATTCGGCACACCAAACGTGGCCTAAAGATGCAGAGCTGGGTTGCAAGGAAAAGGGAAACTTAAGTGGCCAGGAAGTGTTATACCATCGTGGTATCAGGCGCATAGGGTCTCAGAAGGTTGATTATGAGTAAAAACAACTAAACAATCATGCGTCATCACGGTGTCCCACAAAATTTTGAGAGCAACGAAATTATAAGCTAAACCCAACCATATTGACAGCTGATATGGTTGACTGCAGCAACTTACGGCTGGACTAGTTCCAAAACCATCCCAAAAAACCAAATACAAAATAGAGCACAAAGCCTAATTAAGTAGTGAGCTCCATGATGGCACCAACAATGTCCCCGTTGTGTGTCTTGAGAGCCTTGACAGCCTTGCTTCTTGACACTCCTGCCTGTGTCATGACCAAATCAATGTCACGAGGCTCAACGCCGGTTTCATCAACCTCCTCCTCTTCCTCATCAGGCAGTGTTCCTGCAGCTGCAGCACCATGATCTGGTTTTGCCATCACAGATCCCATATCCGGCATCCTGAACTGCTGAGCGGCTTGTGTCTGCAACTGAGAGCTCAAGTCCTCCATTTTTGCCTCCCCAAATATGACATAGGTCTCAGAATTTGGACTCTTGAAGACATCAGGTTTTGAGATGAAAAAAAGAATCTATAAGGCATCAAATAGCTTGGTTAGAAGCCATCCGTGTCCCAGATTAATCACAGAATAAACTATATAATGACTCACATTTTTTGTTCTCTTGATTGTGACCCTACTAACGCCAGTAACAGGTTTCAGTCCCAGCTTCAACATTGCTTTTCGACTCTTCTTCTCACTTCGGCTCTGCTTTGAACCCTCAGTAGCACCTGCATCTCAAAGTCCAACATACAGATTTATGAACAAGAAGACAAACAGAATATGCTCAGCCTAGCACATTCCGATATAGCATGGGATATGGACATTGCAATTGAAGATATATTGCCGCTACAGAACACATTGGTTTTCATCCAAATAGTTTATTCAACACTTACAAGAATTATAAGCACAGGAAAGTAGCATCCAAAGAGAGTTAAAACATCAAGTTCAGTGTCAATAAAAAGAATCCTCACCATTATAATGGCGGGCTAAGACAGCTCAATGGTTGATATTCTCGGATATAAATTGAATTATTATGTTACCAACCATATGCATTCTGTGATTCTTATATAGTAATTTTAACCTCAGCAACAATCTAATCTACCTCACATCTGCTTAGCAAGCCTAAGCATACAAATGTCAATCAACCTAGTGATGACAAATTAGAGATTGTCAAACTTCATTATCCTTTTGTTTCCTACTACACTACATCCAGAAAACCAATGGACTTCAATTCAAAGTCCATGATCTCTGAGACAACCATTGTTAGTTAATAAAGGGCCAAAAAGGTACCTTCAGAGTTCAGACCCACATGAAAATACTACCTTTACTTTGTTGTGTTGTGTATGCAAGCACATCTAACAGCAATCATCAGTACAACAAAGTCTAAAAGTTGACGCCAAAAAAGATAAAAACAAATAACAGGGCAGCTAAAAGGTGAAGCCATAGACACATTTGGAACATTAACAGTGAGTCTAAAATTACCAGTTCTATACATCATTAGAGGACTTGCTACAATATGACAAAATTAAGCAAACCCATTTCTCAGTTCATTCAAAGAAGTAGTTATCAAAATTTCTCTAGCCAAACCCAAGCGAAAGGAAATCCATACTTATAGGACATGTTAATAACATAGATAAATATCAAATAAGCCCTTTAGATAGAAGAAAAGTGAAGACCTTGAGCGCCATCTTCCTTCTCGTCCTCATCGTCGTCCTCGTCGTCGTCCTCATCAGAATCGGCTTCATCCTTGTCATCATCCTTCACGTCCTCAACAATAGGAGCATCGTCCTCCTGAGAAAAACGCACCACAAACGGAAATGAAAGGCCGAACCAATGGAGAAATGAATCCAATCCATATTTCCAAAAAGAGAGAAAAAAACAGACCACCTGCAGCTGAGATTTCTTCTTCTGGGTTGTCTCCTCAGCGGAGGGAACTTGTTCCACGGCTTCGGCTTCGGCTTCGGCGGCTGCATCAACGACGGGACCCGGAGACATGGCTTCGGCTTGGGGTTCGACTCGGCGGAGGTGAGCGACTTGAAGGTGACTGACAGATAGATAGGGACAACACTCTTTTGCTTCCCTCTTAGCCCTTTGGGTTTTGTCAGACTCTGGCTCTCCTCAAGGCTTTTCAGATTTCTTGGGCCATATTTGGGCCTAGCTGACCATCTCTTCATACAATTTTTCTTCTTGGAGCAAAACTATTCTGTAGGTAAGTGACTTTTCTGCTGCTCAGCTAAAAAAAAAAAAAAGTGACTTTTATAGTATTTTTAGTATAAGAATAAAAATAAAAATAAAAATAAAAAATTTATAAATAAATTTTATGTAATAAATTACATAAAAAATTCATCGATAATTTTTTTACTTATATTTTTATTTCAATACCAAACAAATCTAAAATCATAATTTCTTTTATCTATCCACAATTTTATAAGTTCTCAAGACATGTAACAAGGGGATCAATAGGATTTGAAATCTAGTCATTTTGAAATACGCAATTTGACTTCATTAGTTGGGCTAACCCTAGTTGGCACAAGATTAATTGTTTATATTTGGTTAAAGGAAAGCTAGAACATTTTATGCTACTTATAATCAAATAAACTATTAGTAAATATGGGCTTTGAACATGTTTGTTCCAAATTAGTATTTGGTAAAAGCATTATTGTTAGCAGTTTCATTGTGAGTTAGATACTCATAATCAAATACACAGTTAAAAAAATTTTAAACAGCTTTAATTGGATAAAATTAATTAAAATTACTTAAATTAATAGGTTGAATTATTTTAAATTAACTTGTTATTAATATTTTTTAAAAAAAATAATTTTTTTTTATATTTTATGAATATTTTCAAAAAAATTTCATGTTAATACATGTGTCCGATTTCGACAACCCTTGTCTCGAGAAAGAGAACTTGCACTCTAAAACTAGAGTCCACGTAGGAGAGCACCGCCCGAGGACCTTGAGGTTCCCTTTGGGGGGTCAATCAACTCTAGCCCTTCACAAATATCTCCTACCCTTTTCTTACTTGATCTTCAGAGTTCCTTTTGCTAGTACATCCCTTTTGCATATATACTACTAGAAAAATGTTATTTTTAGACTTAAATTCTGCATTCTACTCTACAACTTCTGCTGTGGCAGATTGAAAGAGAAGGGATAAATTATTTGTAAAAATATGTCATATCAGAAGATATAGAGAAAAGTGTGAATTTTAAGTATAAAATTAACATTTCTCGCACTAATACTAGGGGCTCAGAGTTGAAGATGATGGAAGCAAGCTATGCACTAAACTTTGTGATAAATTTGTTTGACACCATCACAAAGGTGCCTCGCAACGCCTTTGTAATTGCTTGTCCTAACTAAGCCTCTAGCCACGACATCAAGACACTTTTATTTGTGGTAAGATTTAATAGCAGAAATTACTTGTTGGTCTATATATACTCTATACAATGTAAGAATCATTATTTGCTTTTCATTTCTTTTGATATTAAAAGACTATTCTTACAGGTTAAATCTAAACTCAATTTCTTCAATATTCATCTCTTTTTAGTCCTTAACTATGTATAAGTAAAGAACAAAGTGTCAATTAATATAATATAATATATACAAGTAAGATCTCGATTCATAAAATTTTAACAAGTAGCATTACTAACACGTGTCTTATTATACTTTTTGACATGTTACACTCTATTAAAATACTCATTAAATCTTTAATTCAAAACTATTTAATTAATATTATATATAAAGAAAAATAAATACTAAGCATTATAATTATTGATTTATTAACTTATTTTAAAATTTAAAATTTGATTCAAAATAAAAATCATTGATTGATGTCTTTATGAGTTGACTCTCTAGTATTTTAAGTAATTATTTACAAAAAAATAATAATAATAGATAATTAAATTGAAATAAAAAAACTTATATTGTAATATTCTTTTACTTATATTAACTAATAGTAAATATATACTATTTACAGATTAAATGTTAGAATTCAAATTTTTTGGATATTCACAATAAATTTCATAAATAATTAGAAATATGTGATAAAAATATGAAACATTAAATATAATCAAAATATTTGAATTACAAAATATATATAATTATTAAGATATAATATTTTGATATAATATCATATTTTAATTGTTAATTGATATCAATAAATAAATAGAGATCATATCCTAATAATTAATTAATTAAAATTTAAATTTTTATATTGTAATCAATTATGAATATTTTCTTAAATATAGTTTAGTATTAATATGATTATATATTGCATTCGTAGGAGAAGCATCAATTCATATCCTTTTTTAGTATGTCCTTTATTCATTCGTAGTCTTGTACGTAGTCTGCCACTGTTCATAGTCGGTTTCACAGTTTTCATTTTCTGCCATTCATTCCCTTTATTATGTATCTCTATATCCCTCCCTTAGGTTTGTTTTATGTAAAAAAAAATAATTTTGTAATTAATTTCTTATTTTCATTCCTTTTTCTCACGCCAAATAAATTAGTATTTATTTTTTTATAAGTGTTTAAAACAATGGATAAATTTGTGAAGAACATGATGTTTGATTAATAATAGAGTTGTGGTTATTACCTCTATATTGTTCTTCAACAAAATTATAGACACAAAAATTGTTACTTTTAAACTAAATTGTAAACATAAATTTTTTCTTTTCCTTTTTAAATATTGTGACTTGATTTAAGCTTTTTTATTTAGATATTGTTATTGTAGGATCAATAAATTTATATGTTTCTTTTCTTACATTTACTTTTTGTGTTTATCTAAATTGGTTTTATTATATTACTTTAATTACTCATATAAATGGAAGCAAATACGTTAGAAAAACTCTGTGAGATCATACATCCTTTGATCACAATGTATCCATCTCTCTTGTGCAAATACGTTAAAATTATTATTTATTTTAATTTTTTTTCAATTCATCATTTCTCTTGTGCAACCTTATGAGCATAGGATGAGAAATTAGCATATTAAGCCCACTTCAAATAGATTGCTCCTTTTGAAACCATCTCTAGATGCTTTAATAAAGTGACACAAGTCTAGGGATAGATTAATCTTGGTTTCAATTTTTTCCATTTTTATTTTTTTAAAATATTGTGACTTTATTAATGCTTTTTTTTTTGTGAATAATTAAGGCTTTTTTGCTTAGATATTAATTGCTATTGTAGGGTCAATAATTATGTATGCTTCTCTTCTTACATTTATTTTTTGTGTTTATCTAAATTAATTTTATTATGCTATTTTAATTACTCATATAAATACAAGTAAATATGTTGAAAAAATTATATAAGAACAAGCAAATATATATAATAAATATTTATAATTGTAATTTGATACTCTACTTATCGATATTTTACTAAAAGTGATTAATTAAATATTATTTTTTATTTTAACAATTCAGATATTAAAATATTAATAACTTACTAATTAAAATTCAAATTTTAAAATTATAATCAATTCTAAATATTCCCTGAAATTTGTTTATAAAATATAATTACTTAAAGAAATATTCTACATTTGAAAAAGGTGATATCACTATTGAAATAATTTAAAGCAATTCAATTAATTTATACAATTTAAATAATTATTTCAAAATTTATACAATCAATTTCTGACACGAAATAGAAACATATGAATCAATATTTAAAATTGTGTTTCAAGAAAAATTATATATGTATTTTATTAAGTGTCAAGAAAATATGTTATTTTTTTTATCAATAAGCATTGACATAATTAATGTCTTTAGGATTGTAATTTAATGTTCTAATTATTAATATTTTAAATATTTCATTGATTGACTCATTTTATGAAATAATTTCATATTAATATATTATATTTAAAATAATTAATTAAATATGATTTTGATTCTAACAATCTTGATAATAAATCCTACTAATTGATCGGTTCATATTTAAAATTTAATATCATTATGGATTCTTAATATTTCTTTAAATATATTTTACTATAAATATGACTACATTGGTAAATTAGATTATAAGTAATAAATGGGGTAAAATGCATAAATACCTCTTTAACTTTGAGTGAGTTATATATATATATCCTCTTAACAATTAAAAGTTACTACTAACTACTTAAACTTTTTAATTTATAGCAATCAAATTTTTCATCCAAATTACTATCAATTTTAACAGATTAGGTAATCTCATGTGAATATCACATGACCTTTGAAATTTTCTTTTGTAATTTTTTAAATAACTCATAAAATAAAATTATTTTAAATCAATGGGTTTGGTTCTGGATCAAGTTTGCTGTCTAGTTTTAATTTTTTAATTATTAATAAATTGAAATAAATATTAATTATAAAATAATTTATTTTATCTATTATTTAAAAAATCATAAAAAATTGTTTTAAAAGGTTATATGATATTCACATGGGATTACATCATCAATTAAAGTTAACAGTAATTTAGATGCAAACCTTGATTGTTACAAATTAGAAAGTTTAAGTAGTTAATAATAACTTTTAATTATTGAGGGGGTGCATATACAACTCATTCAAAGTTAAAAGAATGTTTATGCATTTTACCCTAATAAGTATTATGAATTTAAAAATTAAAATTATAATCAATTTTGAATATTTATTTAAATATATTTATGTAAAATTCAATGATTATATAAAAAAAATTATATTTTTTATTTATTTACTTTCTCGCATACTTTATTTATAAAAAATAATATAAAATGTATTTATAAAAGAAAATATAAAATGAATTTTATAATAATTAATTAATTCGTTAATTGAGTAGTTAGTTTATAAATATTTTATGGTGAATACTATTTATATCTTTATTCAAATTTATATATAGAGAAAAATAAGAAAACACATTCATATAAAAAAACTAAATTAAAATTTTAATTTAATACTCAAAATTTTGAACATTTAATTTAACTTATGTTGAATGAATCTATGCTTTTATTTTTTACATATAAAAGTAAATAAAAATATAAATGATATTTCATTACAAAATCATTAATAGACTAATAGTTTGATTTGTAAATGTAATATATTTTTTCTCTATAGATATTATGTTAGATTTCATAATTATTATCTTTCATATTGATATATATTATATATATATATATATATATATTCATATTCATATGTATGATATTTTTTTCTATAGATTTTTGTTTTCGTACATTATGCATAAATTCATAGAAAAATTATTATTTTTAATTTATTATTTATATACATTTAAAGTTATATGATAATATTTTTATACCGTACATCATATAGAGAAAAAACTTATTTTCATAAAATTACTTTCACCAATAGAAAACACTAGTCTGTGACCTTAGGTTAGTAACAAACATTTTATAGTGTCTGAAAGTAATTTTATAGTAAACAAACACAAAAAATTCTTTGCTTTTCATCTTGATTTTTGGCATGTTGGCCTATCTATTCTTAGTTTCTAATACAATGTATAGTGTTCACTGATGAGGAATATTTACTCGATAAGTAATGTTTTATCTTCTTAAAGAATCTTTTTACGTCTTCAAAATTTCTTAAAACACAAAGTATTATATTAAAAAGTAATGTTATATCTTTTTAAATAATTTTTATAGTGGTTTTTTTAATAACTAATAAAAAAAGTATCAAATAAAAAATAAAAATATTTAATATTTTAATAATTTAAAATATATTTAATATTTTTTTTAAGTCGTTGGGAGAATTAGAATACATCTTAGCTTGTGTGCAATGATTTGGATCCACGTGTCTGAATTTTTTTCAAAAGTTGCGTGACTAATTTATACATTATACAAAACAGAGATTTTTGGTTAAAAAAATACACGTGTTAAATGCTCATAAAATTTTTTTTCACTTAAATTATGAATATTATAATAAATTAATATTTCTCTTACAATTTTACTTTAATCTAAAACTTACCCTATAAGTGTCTTTTTAAAATAGACATCTAAATTTTGTCTCATGGATAGCTATTAACTGTCACGCACCTGAGACACGTATAAGCCCCTCCTTCTTGTCTTGTCTCCCAATTTTTTTTTTTAATTATATTTAACTTCCGAAGCACGCTGCTTCGCCGTCTCTCTCATTCCAATTTCAAACACTGCCTTCTAACACATTTCTCTCTTCACGTGGGTCACACTTCTGATTTTTTGTTTGCCTTTTTAGGAAGCCATTTTCTTATTTCTCCGGCAGAGACGCAGTAGATAAGTAGATATGATCCACCTTCACCTCTATTCATCTGATTGAGTTACCGGAGATTCACGTTGAATTAGAGCTTTACTCCCTCAATTTCCCTCTCTCTTCTGTTATCGTTCATTTAATTGAGGTAAAAATTGGTCTAAAGTTTTAGTTTTGCATTTCAATATGAATAGATTTGGCCAGAGCTTTGGAACTTCTCCGATTTAAATTTGGGCCCTGTTCATCGCCGCTGGAAAGGGGTTTGCAAGACAGTTCCCTCTCCTCCTCTTTCTTCGTCACTTGTCTCTCTCTCTGTGAAGCACAGTCAGTCATCAAGAAACAACGGTTAGAAGGAGGAGATTGTGGATATTGAGGAGATGCAGATCTTTAGAAAACTTTGAACGGAAAGAGCATCACTCTTGAGGTTGAGAGTAGTAACACCATTGACAATGTCAAGGCCAAGATTCAAGTTTGCTTTTACTTTTCCTGACACCCCTTTGTGTTTCTAGCTATATATTAATTTCATCAAGGTGGTAGCTTCCTTGGAATAGTTGCATTTGTTTTTTCATTAATTTTCTGTGGGATTTTATTGGAGCGATTTTCATTTTCTGGGTATATGTATTAATTTCATCAAGGTAGTAGCTTCCTTGGAAAAGTTGCATCTGTTCTTCTTCATTAATTTTCTTTGGAATTTTATTGGAGCGATTTTCGTTTTCTGGGTATATATGTGGGTGAGAGTATCAGTTAGTAGTTTTTAGGTATTCTATTAAGGTTTCTGGTGATTGCTTCTGGTTGGGATTTTGCTACGAGTTGAGTGATTTGGTGATGTTTGATTCCTATTTATGTTGCTTTGCTTATATATATATAAGTTTGCTGAACAATCGATGTCAATTAGAACAATCGATGAAATTAGGAGTATAGGAGCATATGGAAAATGGTTTTTTTTTTTTTTTTTTTTTAAATAAAACATGGGAAGTGAGGAATTTAAATCATTCTCTGCAAAGATAGATGTGCGGATACTGGATGAAATAATGCATACAGAGCATGATATATCAAAGCTCTCAGATAATTTTCTTTACCGTGAAACATCCTATTATAATACTTTTATGGAATTCTCAGATCAAATATGTGATCAAGGCTATCCTCATTGAATTTATATATAAATTACTACTATCTCTTATACTAATTATTTTTCTTATTACTATGAACATGCCATATCCTATTCATTTGTTGCATTATCTGTGTATCATATTATATGTTTAGGTTGTTAGAATTGGTTACCCTCCTTCTTTTCAATTGTCATATATATATATATATATATAGATTATTTAATTTTTTCCATGTGTTTTTAATTTATTGTTCATTTGATTGGAAGTGAACTTTTTACTATCAAAGATATTAAGGATAAAAAAAAAAGGAGTGTTAGAATCTTGAATTGGTGGCTGGAAAAAAATAACAGAAGTTTAAGAAATTCTTGGATTTGTAGCTGTTGATGATGTGAGGAAAGAGGTTGAATCTCTTCATCCTGATCATTTATGTTTTATACCCGTGGAGTTTGTTGGATCAAGGGCATTATACAGGTATAATACACTTACTATGTTCTGGCGAAGGAGATTTGAGAGGAAGGGAAAGGAAAAAATTTTTTGCGAACCAATAGTCAAGATACATTAGTGCCAATACTTTCCTTTCCATCCAAATCTTCTATACCAAACATTGTATGGAGGACATTAATAACTTCTCTTGCATTCCCTGTAAAGGAATGTTGTGTATGAATTATCAGGCTCATTTGTTCAATTTTTGCTTCCACCTGCATGTTGAATACATGTCATCTGCATCTCTTGGGAGTGTCAATGCTGTTATTGTACATCCTTTGAGTAAAACCAATTCATTTATTTTATGTGTTTATCTTTTCAACCTTTTATGTTTTTTGTTTTACTTGTTTCCATGGTTTTTATGAACATGATGTATTTTTGGGGAGTTTCTTTGTGCATGCATAACCCATTTCATATATTCAATTTCTTTGTGCTAAATCTATGAAATTTTTTTGTCCTTAGGAAGTTTGTAATTGAAAATGGAAGGTGGGTTCTTGCAGGCATTTTGTAATTGTTAATGCTTCATGGTTTTTGGTTCTTTTGCTTTCTTTGTGCCTCTATGATTTGTTCTGTTATTTTCCACTATTATCATATCTATTTTGCACAGTCTTTCAGCTTTTGTTAATGACTTAGCGGTTAGTGGTAACTTGTGGAGGTCATATCCCCTTGAACATGCACTCAGTCTGAGTGGTCATAGCATTTAGAAAGCTGATATAGATGAAATGGTTTGTTGCTTACTAAAGTATGATTCCCCTTTGCAAGATAGCTCAATCGTTAAATGGAAACCCGTAGCCTAATCATCACTGTTTTACTGTTAAGGAGTTTGAAATTTTCTTCGTAATTTATTAGAAACACATGCAGATAAAATGCTTTAGCAAGAAATGTATACAAGGTATTTGCATTTGCATCCTTCTATTAAATGATATCATTGAAGTTTCTCCCTTAACTTGCTATTATCTATTTGAGTTCATTTCTTCATATGCAGAAATCCATTTAGGCTTCCCATATAACCGTGAGATCCTGGATCATGCTTTTGGAATATCCTATAATTAAATGACATTAACTTACTTTTTTAATTTGATTAACTCTTAATTGGTAATCTCTTTTTTCTCCCCTGCCCTAGCTCCCCTTTTGGTGTTTTACTTTTGTTGTGCAGAGCATATAGGAACAATGGCAGCTGTGCAAACCATGAACCATGCACTGCTCGTTTGAAATGTCAATGGGTATCTTCTTTTCAAAGCATGAGTCATAAATCTATTCTACTCATTATAACTTCTCACATATTTGTTTTATAAGGTTGTTAATATGCAACATAATATAAATTATCTGATTAGGAAAGATCACTTGACTAAGTTTCTATTCTTTCTTGACTCTGTAATTCCACTAATTATCCTTTTAGATATTCTCTAGTTAATTTTATTTTTAATCAAATAGTTGCAACAGTAATATTAGAGATGTTGACCAGCACTTAAAGTAGTACTCCTATTGAAGGGGATCCTTTGAAAATTAATCAGGTGAGTTCTATGATATTTTTGTTCATTATATCATATAACCAGAACAAGGCTGATGCTTAGTCACTCTAGGAAGGATACCATCCCCACAATGGTATTTGGATCGAACCACTCTCACCCAGAGGTCGTCTCTTTTATGAATCAAACCCTAGCCAACTTTCATCATAAAAGCAGTATTAAGATGTTTGGAGTGTCTCAAACCAAGGCCTCCGTTTTTCTTTGATTGACAAACCTCATGCCAACCCACTAGTTGCAATTTTTTCTTACTCTCTTAACTTCCCCAAAGAAAACTAAGTTGCGTTATATACTTTCACTTTTTAAAATTACACAAGCTTTGTGGGCTTGGTATGTGTGTGGAATTACTTGTCATTGTCAAGTTTCTTTGTTTTGCCCTACCATTTTCATGTTCATATCGGTCCTTGTGATAGGGCCTGTTATCTAAGGTTTTAAATTGCGGTTGTAATACGATTAAGATCATGTTGCGGTTGTTGCGGGTTGATGTGGGCCAATGCAAATGACAATCGCAGTGTGTTGCAGTTGCGACGATTACGGCAACCGAGATATTGCAGCTGTATATGTGATACAGTTTGCAATTTAAAATCTTGTCATTAAGTAAAGTTGAGAGTTCAGACTTTTAAAATTTTTAAAAAGCTAATTATCACTTTTAAAATTTGTGGGTCATAGTGTTTTCTAGTTGCTTCTCATTTTTGCCAAAAGAAATGGTGGTAGAGTTGTATTTGTCTGCATCATAACTTTTTATTAGAATATAATATGAAGAAAAGAGAAACAATCCCATCTATGGGTTTAGTATTTCTTTGGTCAATCATTAGCCTTATACAATAATATACACACCCCGAAACTTTTTGGCCTAATTGTATATACTTAATGGGATAAATATGAGAGGGTTTAGTACCAGTTCTTCAGCTGGCAACTTAGTGTATATAAAAATGTTGAAAATGTTGGGCTACTAGCATTGATGAAGTAGCTTTTTGGGCTTCAATGCTCTGTGTTGATTTAGACAAAATGTTGAAAATCAAAAGAGAAAATGTTCAATTATCCACTATCCACTGTTAGCATTCCCTGGTATATTCGTTTGAGATATGCATGGCCAATCTCATCCCTTGGGTATGGGTTTTGGCTCAAAAATGAGTGAAAGATATAAGCTGATTATGGTTACCTAGAGTTTGATTGTAAGTATACAATATATCATTCTTAAAGGTAAGGAATTGACAAGTAATATGTAGATTCTTGAGAGTAGGGTTATCAATGAACTGAATTACCTCGTGAGTAGTTTGAAACTAGAATTGTTAATTGACTAGATATACTTGATTTATAAACCAAATGAGCTAAACTTGAAATGAGTCAAATTATACTCGACTCGTTTAGTTCATGAACTGATTCGACAAATATACACACACACACACACACACACACACACACAAAATAATATAATTTAAAAATAAAATAAGTTTGAGAAAAAGATATAAGAAATTTGAGTTGATATTTTGTTTATTTGATTTATTTTATCTTATTTTGGCTCAGTTGGTTCATGTAACTTCAGCTAACGAGTCGAACTAAACAGTTCACGAAGTTGATCTGAGCCGAATTTGAGCTAAAAAAAATGGTTCATATCGAACTCGAATTGAGTTCAAACTGAACCATATCGAACCAAGCTGAATTGAACCTCAGCTCGATCTAGTTAGCTCCTTTCCAGCCCTACTTGGGAGGAAAGATACAAATTTCCCTCCTTTTTGTTTTTTGTCTCTTCTCAAAATTTTGTCTCATACTCATAAAATATCCAAAGAAACAAAGGTGGCCCTGACATATACTAATGAATGTACTCCCAAAACTGAAGTCACAAGAGAAAGAGACCATGAAACCCATCCATCTCCTCCTTTTTATTACCCTTAACTATGGTTTTAAATTGTATTGTGGTTGTGAATACGGTTACGTTATAATTGTAGAAATTGTGAATAATTATAAAAAAATATAGTTGATACAGCTGCGATTACGGTCGCGTTGAATCTTGCAACAGAAATATTGCGGCTGCAATTATGGTTGCGGATCGTAATTTAGAACCATGCTTTTAACCTTGCATTCTATCGTTACACATAGGAAAAATCCAATTCAAAGATATAAAGGGGAAATGAAAGAAGAGAAATGGAAACAAAAAGCAAAGAGATATGGCTAATAGTCTATTATGCATGCTTTTTCACTCTCACTCATAATCAATCATTTATTTTATTGACAAATCACTTAATGGCTGCAAAATGCATTTTAACACAAAGCCATTGATCAAAACTAAAAATATGGAAATTTGAAGAACTCACTGTAAATATCGTATTTTTTGCCCAGACTAATTTAAAATTTCTTAAAAAAATAATAAAAGTCATGAAATAAAAATTAAAAAAATAAGTCACTCCCAAGATTTAAATTTATAGCTATTTTAGGATATTTTACTCAACAATTAGGCTTTTATAAAAAAACAAAAGCAAAAATAAAAAGCAAGAAAATGTCAAAAAATGAAAAGATAAAATAAAAATCAAATAAAAATTAAATAGATCAAAATAATGAAGCTGGCTTCTTTGGTCTAATTTTTCATATAATCCACTTACACTCAGCCCCAAATCCTGAGGCTCATTTGCCAAATTGTTATCAAATCTAAAAATTCTTTTATCCACCTTTAGTCCAAATATTCAATGAGTTTAAACCCACCAGCTCAATATCTTGATACAAGGAAGGGCTTTCATTTGTTTTGGGGAAAATGGTAGCTCAGGGCAATTCTGGAAAGCTAGCTCACACGGTGACTCACCACAACAACCATCTAAGAAATCCCGAGAATCATGGGCAGTAGGGAATTTTCACCTTACAAACACACACACGAATAAAAAGAGGAGACTATTCAGTTAGCACAGAGAGAAAAAGGGAGAGGATGAGTGCATTCTGAAGAGAGTAAAATTGGGAGGCAGCGACGAGAGAAAGTGAAGATAAAGTAGGAATCAAAAAGGGAGGAGCAACTAGAAAAGAAAGAGGAAAATCTCAAAGGAAAGCTTATTCACAATTCTGGTTTGAAATTCGGATCCGTGAACTTTTACTTTCTTCTTCATGAATTTCCTTTGCTTTTGCCCATTCATTTCATTTATGCTTTCATCCTTCGTTGATTCTATGATTCTGTTTTTGGTTTGCTACATTCATTTCATTTTTGTTGATTGCTTCAGTCCAGCGAGCCACACACCGACACATTCCTTCACAGCAGCACTTCACTTCCATGATGCTCCCTTCACGGCACAACACTCCCACACTAGCACAACCCTTATTCATCTGTCACAGCATTCTTGGCATTCATAGCAACACCCCACACTCCACCCGCAACTCACCTTTCATACAGCTTTTGCATTAAAAAGTCACCCACCCCATATTCGCACAACTCCACGCCATCCACTACAGCTCGCACACACAACCCACAAGTCTCACCCTCACCACACTTCCACCCCTACATCCATGGTTCACACACTCATGGTCCCTCACAGTCACAACAAAACATACTCACCAACTCATGGAACCCACTGCACTTCCCGTGCGTAGCACACACGCCTACCACAGAACACCCACAGCCAGCACTCACAGTCACCCACACTCACACACTTGCAACAGTACTCATTGCACAACACACCTCCATCGTCTCATACCTGCACCGATACACCACCACCCAAGCTCCACCTCACATGACACCAAGTTTCTCTCCATCCCGAACAACACTCCTCACCTTCCCCCCCAACACAGCACACCACCAACAAGGCATTTCTTCACTACACCATTGACACGCTTACCTCTGCACCACTCCACGGCACTTGCATCTTTTCACACACTCCTTGCACTGCACTTTCTCACACACCACGGCTAGCATCACACAATCACCTCACAGCACCAGCACAGTCCACACTCCCCTGTTCTTAGTCACGCCTCACCACTCACAGTTTCACCTTCCCCATAGTCCCACACCATGCTAGAACACAGCACCTATAGCACAACATTCCCTCAAGCATCTACACCCACCGCAGCACTTCACACACTCAAAAAATAGAGCATTTCACCTCCATCAGCTGGCAGCTAGCACACTGCATACACTTGTTAGAAATCTGTCTCATGTTTAATGAGAATTAAGCGTGATTTAATTAAAATATATTAAAGGGCTAAAAGATAAATTAGTTGTAAGTTAAGGGAGCTTATGAAAAAGATAATTAAGTAATTACTTGATGGGAGCAATTATCTGATGATTGTGGGATGTTATTCTAGTGATAACTGATGGTTTTTGAAATTCGAAAGAAACCGATAACTGATGGTGCTATCTGATGGTTTTGAATTTCAAATTAAACCTCCATATATTCAGTCTCTACCCATAAGGATACGCCAAGAGTTTATTTCCATCAGAAAGTGAAAAGCGTAAGCACGAAAGGGGAAGAGACCGATAAAGATTCAACAATCAAGAAGGCTTTCAGATCTAAAGTTCATTCCGCATTATGGATAAAAGTCAGTATTCATATTTTGATTTAATTCTTATGTATGTGAAAACCATGAATTTCAAGATCCTAATTGTGTTCTAGTATGATAGACCATAATGTAAAGGATACAAATTTATGTTTATATGTGGTATCATAGCATGGTTTGGGAATTCATGATTTTTCATATATGATAATTTTTTAAATCGTTCTCACAAAATAAACATCAAAGACAAAGATCTGAGAAATCCAGATATGAGAAATCGTTAAAAAAAAAAAAACTGGTTCCCTTCGAAACCCCTCTGCTTTCCGTAAGAATTTTGGCGTCTCCTCAGCAATCTGTCGACGGTCTCCGGTGGCTCCTGTCTGTTCTCCCTCTCAACGATCGATCAGATTTGAAGGAACCGTGATTGATAACGGCGTTTTTGAAAAGAGACAGCTTCAAAGGAGAGTGCGGAGAGGTTGGATTTGAGGTTGACGATGGCGTTTTCGAGGCGGATGTGCTCGATGTGCCTTTGCTTCGAATCCTTGGGCTGTCGTTTGCGGTTTCTGTTTGAGCTGCTTCCGCGATTGTTCAGCCACGCAGACTAGGACTTGAGATCTGTTGAAATTGTTGTCGCTGCAACCGTAGTGTGGAGAGGTTGCTGCCGCCTGAGAAGAAAACCCAATCTGACGCAGCTTCTGGGGCTGGGGCTCTGGCTAGGGCTCTGGATCTGTGTTGCGAGGGGTTCTGTTTGGGTCCTGGCCGGTGGTGGTAGGCTGGCTCGAAGGGAATGCGCCTGGGAAGATGGGGAATTGGGTACTACGACCCTAGATTCTCGGTGTGTGTGTGACCTGTTTTGGAACCTCCTGCAAGCCCTGCTGAATAGATTAATCGGAAATGGATGACGACCGGACTGTGATGATTCTGGCGCCGCTGAAGAGATTGACCGGAGATGATGACCGGAGGTGGCGACCGGAGATGGACGGTTCGTGTTCATGATGTTGATGGGATTAAAAAAAAAATTGAATGTGAAATTTTAATCCCATAATTATTTAGAAAAATATTTTGTTTGGAATTAAGTATGGTGGATTTGTTAGTTATCAAAGTGGCGAAATCCTTATGAATTGTTTTAATTCCGAACATTATGATTGTGTTTCAATTACCCATAATTTTGATGCTATAAATAGAATGAAAATTATTATTTTTTCTTATTATGGGTAAATTGAAGTTCATTATTATAAGGCAGTTGAGGATCAACCCAAAGGTTGATTGCTTGTATTTATAATAAATGAGCATGAATGTTGGTGATGTGAATATACTATTAGTTATATTTATATATCCAAAGATAATAAATATTTCTAATTAGTGTATACATCATTGTCAAATTATGTGAAATTTCTATTAGCATAATTATGTTGAATGTTGTGTATTGATGGATTGCCCAAAGGTGAACATCAATATGCATTGTATGAAATGTATTTGAATCTGTGAAGCATGTTGATGTGTATGTATGAATAACTCAAAGTATTAATGTTTTTAAATTTTACTCCTTGCAGTACCAGTTGTTACACATTCACTGTTCTCAACTGTTGCAATTTTTAATGGACTTAACTTCTCTGAATGGAGTGAGCAAATCCAATTTTACCTTAGGGTAATGGATCTGGATTTAGCTCTTAGAGAAGAGAAATCTTGTGCTATTACTATTACAAGCACTGAAGAAGAAAAGGTCCATTATAGAAACTGGGAAAGATCCAACAGGTTGAGTCTGATGTATATACGAATGTGCATTGCCAGCAATATTAAGTCAGCTTTTCCACAAACCGAAAGTGCCAAAGAAATGATGAAACTTGTGGAAGAGCACTCTCAAACTGCTGATAAGTCTCTTGTTGGGACACTAATGAGTACACTGACCACCATGAAATTTGATGGTTATCGTACAATGCATGAGCATGTTATTGAGATGACAAACATTGCAGCAAGACTGAAGTAATTGGGGATGGATGTGCATGAAAATTTTCTGGTGCAGTTCATCCTAAACTTATTACCGGCTGAGTATGACCCTTTCTAAATGAATTATAATACCATGAAGGATAAATGGAATGTGCATGAATTGCACAGTATGTTAGTTCAGGAAGAGACCAGACTTAAGAATCAGGGAATTCATTTCATCAATTATGTGAAAGGTCAAGGAATTGAAAAGAAAAGTTTCACGAAACATGAGAAGAAAGGAGGAGGACATCTGAAGGTTAATGAGGCTCTTCTTCTAAAATTCATAAGAAGGAACATAATGGAAACATATGTCATTTCTGTAAAAAGGCTGGGCACTTCCAAAAGGATTGCCTGAAACGTAAGGCTTGGTTTAAAAAGAAAGGTAAGCCTAGTACTTATGTATGTTATGAATCAAACCTAGCTGAAGTTCCTTATAACACTTGGTGGATTGATTCTGGATGTACTACTCATGTTTCTAATATGTTGCAGGATTCTTTACAATCCAGGCCACAAAGCCAAATGAAAAGTTTGTCTTCATGGGCAATGGAATGAAAGCTCTAGTGGAAGCTGTCGGAACTTATCGTTTAATCCTTGACACTGGATATCATTTAGATTTATTAGAAATTTTGTATGTACCTAGTATAACTAGGAATTTAGTTTCAATTTCTAAACTTGATAAGGCTGGATATTCCTTTAAATTTGGTAGTGATTGTTTCAGTTTGTACAAGCACAATCATTTGATTGGCAATGGTACCTTATGTGATGGATTATATAAATTATGTCTTGATAATCTATATGATGAAACACTTATAACCTTGCATCATAACGTTGGCACTAAACATGCCTTAATAAATGAATGTTCTGCTCACTTGTGGCATAAATGTTTGGGACATATTTCCAAAGAAAGAATGGAAAGATTGGTAAAGAATGAAATCCTTCCAGATTTAGATTTTACTGATCTGAATGTATGTGTGGATTGTATTAAAGGTAAACAAACAAAATACACAAAGAAAGGAGTCACAAGAAGCACTCAGCTTCTTGAAATTATACACACTGATGTATGTGGGCCTTTTGATGTTAACGTTTTCAATAAAGAAATATACTTTATCACCTTCATTGATGATTATTAACGTTATGGTTATGTTTATTTGCTACATGATAAATCTCAGGCTGTAAATACTTTGGAGATTTACATTGATGAAGTTGAAAGGCAATTAGACAGAAAGGTGAAAATTGTCAGATCTAATAAGGGTGGAGAGTATTATGGAAAGGTATGATGAAAGCGGACAACATCCAGGTCCATTTGCTAAATTCCTTGAAAAGAGAGGCATATGTGCTCAATACATAATGCCAGGTACACCACAACAAAATGGTGTGTTAGAAAGGCGTAATAGGACCTTGTTAGATATGGTTAGGAGTATGTTAAGTAATTCATCTTTACCTATTTCGTTGTGGACTTATGCTCTTAAAAGTACCATGTATCTGTTGAATAGGGTTCCTAGTAAGGCAGTTCCAAAGACTCCTTTTGAATTATGGACTGGAAGGAAACCTAGTTTAAGGCACCTGCATGTTTGGGGTTGCCAGGCAGAAATTAGATATTATAATCCATAAGAAAAGAAACTGGATGCAAGAACAATCAGTGGATATTTCATTGGTTATCCAAAAAAATTGAAAGGGTATAGATTTTATTGTTCTAATCATACTACAAGGATTATTGAAACTGGAAATGCTAGGTTCATTGAGAATGGTGAAGTTAGTGGGAGTGAAACACCACGTAAAGTAGAGATTTAAGAATTGAGAGTACAAGTTTCCTTGACTTGTGTCTCTAATAAAGTTGTTGTTCCTCATGTTGTTATACCGATTAATAATAATGAAGAACAACAAATAAATGATCCCACTACTCACAATGAAATTATAGTAAATGAACCGAATGAGCCCATAATAGAAGAAGTACAACAAATAGCATAGCATTAAGAAGATCTCAAAGAGAAAGGAGATCCGCTATTTCTAATGACTATGTGGTATATCTATAAGAGTCTGAATTTGACTTGGGAATGGAAGATGATCCAGTTACGTTTTCACAAGCCATGAATAGTAACAATGGTGAAAAATGGTTAGATGCCATGAAAGAAGAGTTGAAATCTATGGAACAGAATGACGTTTGGGACCTTGTTGAGTTATCAGAAGGTTGTAAGAGAGTTGGATGTAAATGGGTCTTTAAGATCAAACGTGACTCTCATGGTAACTTAGAACGTTACAAGGCCAGACTAGTTGCAAAAGGATTTACTCAGAATGATGGCATCAACTATAAGGAGACCTTTTTCACCGGTATCTAAGAAAGATTCTTTAAGAATCATTATGGCATTGATGACTCATTATGATTTAGAGTTACACCAAATGAATGTGAAAACTCTGCCTTTCTAAATGATAATTTAGAGAAAGATGTGTACATGGACCAACCAATGGGGTTCATAAAAAAAAAGGAAAAGAGCACATGGGCGCAAACTTAAGAAATCAATATACGGACTTAAACAAGCTTCATGACAATGGTACCTTAAGTTTAACGATATCGTCGTTTCCTTTGGATTTAAAGAAAATACCGTCGATCGGTGTATATATCTAAAGGTCAGTGGGAGCAAGTTTATATTTTTGATTCTGTATGTTGATGACATCTTACTTGCAACTAATAATCTTGGTCTTCTGAGTGAGATTAATATATTTCTCTCTAGTAACTTTTGAAATGAAATATATGGGTGAGGCAACCTATGTGATTGGGATAGAGATATTCCGTAACAGATCACAAGGATTGTTAGTGTTGTCTCAGAAAGCATATATTAATAAAGTTTTAGAGAGATTTAGAATGAGAACATGCTCATCATCTCTGGTTCTAATTCAGAAAGGAGACAAATTTAGTCTCATGCAATGTCTTAAGAATGATTTGGAATGGAAAGAAATGGAAGCAATTCCATATGCACCGCTTGTTTGGAGCTTAATGTATGCTCAGACTTGTACGAGACCAGATATCAGTTTTGCAGTTGAAAAAGTTAGGAAGATACCAGAGTAATCCTGGTATGGATCATTGGAAAGCTGCAAAGATAGTTCTGAGATATTTGCAAGGAACAAAGAATCACATGCTTACTTATAGGAAATCCAACAACCTTGAAGTCATTGGATATTCAGATTCAGACTTTGCCAGATGTGTTGACACAAGAAAATTCACTTTTGGCTATTTGTATCTTTTAGCTGGAGGAGTTATATCATGGAAAAGTGCGAAGCAGTCTGTAATTGCTGCATCCACTATGGAAGCCGAATTTGTGGCATGCTTTGAGGCCATGGTTCAGGCTAAATGGCTACGGAACTTTATTTCAGGGCTTGGATTGGTCGACAGTATTGATAGGCCGCTGAAAATTTATTGTGACAATTTTGCAGCAGTCTTCTTTTCTAAAAATGACAAGTATTCCAAAGGTGCTAAGCATATGGAGTTGAAATACTTTGTCGTTAAAGAAGAGGTTTAGAAACGTAGAGTGTCCATATAGTATGTTAGCACTGATCTTATGATAGCTGATCCCTTGACGAAGGGATTATCGTCCAAGACATTTACTGGTCATTTGTATAGTATGAGCATTATGTGTCAGCCAATGACTATTGATCATTATTGTAATTATTGACTATTGACACTCTGAGCTCATTAATATATAAGTTTATGAAATTTTTCTGTTTTCAAATTTGTGTATACATGCATGTATGAATGATGATGTTGAAATGCAGGATTTGTCCCTAATGAAGACATTATTGTTTGTTATGGGACATAATGTATACTTTCCATTAAAGTATCATATTAGGGAGAAGAGCTAATATAGTGGAACATGGAAGGAACTATGCCGATTTGATAGTGTAGAATCGCTATGAGTCTTATTGGTTTTATTCCTAATTATGAATTATGATGCAACTAATGTATGAAACCTTTAGCTGAATTTATGCGCATTAAAGTTGATGTTTTATTAAATCATGGAATGACATTTACCACATGAGCCAAGTGGAAGAATGTTAGAAATGTGTCTCATATTTAATGGGAATTAGGCGTGATTTAATTAAAACATATTAAAGGGCTAAAAGGTTAAAAGGTAAATTAGTTGTAAGTTAAGGGAGGTTATGAAAAGGATAATTAAATAATTACTTGATAAGAGCAATTATCTGATGATTATGGCATGTTATCCTAGTGATAACTGATGATTTTGAAATTCGAAAGAAATCGATAACTGATGGTGCTATTTGATAGTTTTGAATTTCAAATTAAACTTCCATATATTCAGTCTCTACCCATAAGGATACGCCAAGAGTTTATTTCCATCAAAAAGTGAAAAGCGTAAGCACGAAAGGGGAAGAGACCGATAAAGATTCAAACAATCAAAGAAGGCTTTCAGATCTGAAGTTCATTCTGCATTATGGATAAAGGTCAGTATTCATAATTTTGATTTAATTCTTATGTATGTGAAAACCATGAATTTCAAGATCCTAATTGTGTTCTAGTATGATAGACCATAATGTAAAGGATACAAATTTATGTTTACAACACTGTGTCCTAACACAGCACCTGCACTCACTTCACGTATTGCATCCACCCCTACACTCTCCACACCGACGCACCTCACTTAAACGCGCATGCACGCTCTCTCACATTTTATTTTATTTTTATTATTTTTATTTGATTATATTTTTAATTCTAATTGTATATCAGTTAGTTTGTTACGTGATTTGTGATAGAAAGTTTGCTATGATTTGGGGTATTTGAACTGAATGTTTGGTTTGTTAATGTATTTATTTTAGTTAAGAATTTTATAACTAAATGATAATGTATGGTTTGGGTGTTAATCTCGTAAAATTTAATTGGACTTAATGAACTTAGAGTATAACTAAATTGGACTTAAGGATTTAATGGGTCAAGAGTTGCTCTTTTAAAAATAAAATGTAAGTGATAGTAACAATAAAATAAAATAGAAAATGATTGATAAATTATAATAAATATAATTTAATAATTAATCTGAATCATCTGAGTTATAATAATTTGTTAATTTGAAAAATATTCTAATTGGAGTATTGTTATTGTAATGACGTTTTGGTTTTGAAATTAAATTAAAATTCATTTCAAAATTATTTAATAATTAATTTTAAATCTTTAATCAAATTAGGAACATTATTGTTGTGACGAATTTTTCGTTTCAAAAATATTTTAAGGTTATTAATGGTCATTGTTGTCGTGATGACTTTTTGACTTTGAAGAGGTATATATTTTTAATTAATTATTAATCACTTATTATAAGTCATTAATTTAAAATTATTAATTAACTAGAGACGATGTTGTCGTAACGATTATTCTGTCCTGAAAATAATATAGGATCACAATGATCATTGTTGTCGTCCTTGACTCATACGTGATATAGATTTTAATTAATAATTAATTATTTTAAAAATAAAAAATTTTTAATTTTAATCAATTAGGGACGACGACGTCGTGACGACTTTTCTGTCCCGAAAACAATTAAAATCATTATCGATTAACATAGACGTGATGCTTCTTTAATTCGTGAGTAATATAAATATTAATTATTTTCTTTAAAAACAAACAACCAATATTTTCTTCTTATTTAATCAATTATCATTATCATTTTTATCAATCAATCCTCAAAGCATTTTTACTTTAATCAACATCACACAAGCATTTTTACATTAATTAATACACAAATTATTTTATAATTTTTAATTAAAATCCTCCAACATATAATCATTTTCTACAAGAATTACATGGCTTTCACTTCCCATTGTACGTAGGGATATGTAGGCACGCAAAGCAAGCTAAAACTGTATATATTTTTAATTAATTTTTTGTTTATTTTTATCATTTTTCGTTATTTGCTATTTTTAATTTTTTGGGATGAATTAAATACATTTTGATGTCATAATAATTTTTGCACAATTAACTTTAGGGTAACATTCTTATGATGGATGCATTAGAGGTATAGCAGGATTAAGTTCCTTACGTTCTTTGTACATAATTAGACTCCTGAATCTGATCTCATTTTTCAAAGACTAGTTTTCTTATTTAAAAAGGTTTTTTCAATTGTTTTCCATTTAAATAAAAATTAGTGGCGGCTCCTAAATTTTTTATAAATTTAATTGTCTCTCGTCACAATACCCTCTGGGTATGTTATAACAGTTAACTGTCACACTCACTATAAATGAGTACTAGATTATTTTAAAGTTAGTAATAGTATGCTCAGTTTAAATTGTGGTGGAAGTGAGTTGCCTGTGAAAGGTATAGAAGTAAGAGAGAGAAAGAAAGACTTCTATGAACTAAACTCAATGAGTGAATTGTATTATTGATGATGGAAGTTATGTGCATCACATATATATATATATATATATATATATATATACTCTGATAATAGATTAACTCCTCACTATTAGCTTATCTTCCCTAGTAAATATATTATTGCTTATCATGAAATCTGATTTTCTTTTGCTTTCCTTACACCTCTCTTATTTACAAGGGTGTGTTGAGTTGGTTCTCTCCTATGTAGAGGCCGAGGCCCATATTTGAAAGGTCTTTCTTGAGCATTCATCCTTTAGTCAATGGTTAACTAATTGAAGTAATTGAGAGTCATTAGTGTGGCTAAGAAAACAAAAAAGGAGAGGAGGTTTGTACAAAAACTTGTAGGTATTTTCAACATTGAGCAATTTTCATCAATTGAACAATCGGATGGCCAAATCTTGTTTGATTGAGCTGAAATTTTAACTGAAGATTCCTCACTCATTGTTCTTTAAAGATGTCGGTCAAATTTGTGTTTGAAGTACTGTAGCTTGCCCAGAAAAATCGTGAACAACGGCTTTTTTTTTGTAACCGTTTTCAATTCTCCTTTGTTTTCATCTTGTTAATATCTTTGGGCTCTTGTGGGTGACCATTTGATATTGTGGGAGAGTTGGATATGTGTTTCTAGTGCTTCTAACTGCAGATACTCCTTTGTACCTTTGATTACGGTGATAGTAAAACTTTTTACTGTCCTATGAATTTTTACTCACTCACATTGGGGGAGGTTTTCCCATGTTAAATTTAGTGTCTTGATCTTTGATTTATTTGCTTTATTACTATTGCTTTATTGCTATTATATTGTGCTTGGTTGCTTCCATATTGGTTCTCACAAGTGAGGAAGATTTATTATTTTCGCTACTAGTAACTATCTATCAAGCTTTTGGTGATAATTTGTGTTTCTTCCTTTCAAGGTGTGGTTCATGGTCAAGGTTTTAACTTATAGTTGCGCTCATAGTTGCGGTCGCAGTTGATGCAGGCTGATGTAATCCGCAATTACAAGTTGATGTGGTTGCTGTAGCATCTGGTGATGCAGTCTGAGATTTATAACCTTGCTCACTGTTAATCAAGTTGGAACCATAATGAAATGAGCTTTACTTTCAATATCTAATAAAGTTTGATCCTTCTAAGTACTTTGTACATAGGACAGCCTCAATATCGAGCTCTCTGATTAGTCTCACACTTAAAATGTGTGAGATATCTCTTAAGGAAAAAAAATGTGGACTTGTCTTACAGGTTACAAAATAGTTTGATATGCTACCATTGACTCTGTCTAAAGCAATTGAGCAGCTCGAAAATGTTGATCATCACTTCCATGGTTTTCGAAATGAATAAAACTCTTGAGCAACTAGTGCACATCTGTCTTTTGATTGGCTTTGTTTCGCCTCCTTCATTTCTTCTTGTTTTTTTCCCTAATCAATGACCCATTATTTGCTATCTTGGTGATTAAATTTGTTTCCTCTGCTTCAGGGGAGATTAATATTGTATACATAAGAAAGGAAGAGGTCATGGACTCGTTAAACCATGATTTTAAATTGTGGTTCGCAACCATAATTACAGCCACAATATTCTTATTACGAGAGTTTCTATAACTGCAACGTAATCGTAATTGCAGCCGCATCAACCATATTTTTTCACAATTGTCTGCAATTTTCACATTCACAACTTAATCGCATCCGCTACCGCAACTACAATCGCAATTTAAAACCATGCATTAAACCCAAAGGTGATTGTGAAGCTGAGAAATTGAAGCATGTACTAGTTGAACCAACTAGAGAACCCTCCCTGACAGAATGGCACTTATGAGAAACTCTTTTTGTAAGAGCAGAACAGCTCGTACATGATTAGCAGATAATAATTGAAAGTTCTTTGGCGTTTAAGTGTGAACAAAGTTTTCAAACATAATGTACACTTGGATGACTAACATTTGTAACATGAGTCAGATGCAAACCATCTTCTGTGCTGAACTTCATGTCCAGGATTTACCTGTTCCTCTAACAATGCCACCTACTTTCTTTCATCATTTGTTTTGTTCTGCTTCATGTCTCTGCCAGATTACAGAGGAAGTTAATCGTAGTTTCACTTGAGTCCTTTATTTGTCTAGCAAATTTGAATTTTTGTGTAGAATCGCTTTAGGTAAATGTTGAATGCCAAGAGAATACAAAGTTACGGGGGGCTAAGGGCACAATCCAACATGAGTATGCAAGTTAATAGTGTTGTTGGTGAGAGGTAAGCGATGGATTAAAAGTATTATGAATGTGTTTGTGTTTGGAATGATAAATTTTAGAATTTGATTCCATTTGGAAATTCAATTTTTGTTTGAAAAATTATAAAATAAAAATTAATATGATTTGGAAATCCATAGAGATCTAATGGATTTTAATTAAGTTGGTTTAGAAATTCTTTTAAAAATGAAAGGATTTGGGTGGATTTTCATGAATTTTGTATAATGTTATTATTCTACCTTTAATAAAGATATAATAATCATATTATTGTAAGGATAAAAATGTAATTTTTAAAATAAAATTAATTTAATTTTTTTTTAGTGTATTTCAAACATAAAAATTAATTTTATAAATCAATTCAAATCATAATCTTTATAATGAATTCTAAACATAGTAATTAACTTTCAATTTAAATTAAACTCAATTCAATTCAATTTTAATTTTTAATGATTCCAAACACACTCTAAATGAAATTTCACAAACTATAATTATTCATTGTGAGTGAGAGACATTCTTGCCTACCCTAATTTATAGTTCATTCCATTAACCATACGACTCTGTAATCTCAGTTCTCACAGTTATTGGACTTCTAACTGCATGCTTCCCATCGTTCCAAGTCAAGGTACCAAAGAGGTACCCTGTGCTCACTTGGTGACTGGAGGAGACAACAACGGTGAAGGTTATGGTCTTCAATGTAGAGTTGAAAATTAATGTATCTGGTTGTACTGCTATGGTTATGCCAATTGGAGGCTCTATAACAGCCTTATACTTTGAGTTGACGGGTCCAACATTTGTGACAGTTCTAATTATGGTGGTTGAGTTTCTAAGGGATGGAATGGTTATGGTAGGTAAGTTTATGGACAGCATCGAGTGCTGTTTATTGGAGCAGGACATGGGGTGTTCCACAAGGTGGGAAATGCTGGAATCACTGTAGCCCATGGCACAGAGGTATTGTATATAATCTGCTGCATCCATGTCAAATATAAGACCGGGATCTGCTGCCCTATTTGGATTCACAATCCCACCTCCAAAATCAAATGGGTCTGCAAGTTTCCTTGGCTCTCCCTCCACAAATATTGGTTCCCCAGATGGATCAGTTGTCCATGCTGCAGTATTGTCATGCTTTGCAATGTCAGTGCCTTTTGGATGGTGAATTATTCCAATGAATAAGTTGGTAAGTGAGGAACTTTCAATTTTAGATGCATGAGAAACTACCTGTTGTTATTATGGATGATTTGAGTGCAGCAGGTGACCAACCTGGGTGCAGAGATTTGAGTAGAGCAACAATGCCAGAGACATGAGGAGCTGCCATTGAAGTTCCCGACTTAAAAGCAAATACAGTATCTTTTGAAGAATCATCAGGAGGGACTGCTGCCAATATATTGACACCTGGAGCTGCTACATCTGGCTGTCATATAGTTGTCATATGAGCCATATTCACTGCAGAAAAAAAAAGAGTAAAACTTATTTTTAGTTATTAAAAAATACATTATTTATCGATTTCGTCCTTATAAATTAATTTTATTAATTTAATATCTCAAAATTCAAATTCACAACAATTTCATCTTTTGGAGGGACTAAATTAATAAAATTAAAAGGAATAAAAAGATGAAATTTGTGAGTGACTTGAAATTGAAGGATTAAATTGATAAAATTAATGTTTAAGGGACGAAATTGATAAATAACATATTTTTTGGAGACTAAAAATAAGTTTTACTAAGAAAAGGAAAAGACCATACTGCCATGTTATCTCTAGGTTTATTAGTACCTTCAGTATTGCAGGGGCGATGGGACTAGGCCCTCTAGATGAGAAATCTGCTATGCTGGTTGACACAGGTCTGCCTATATGAGTTTTGGAATGGCTGATTTTCACACTAGGATGCCTGCATGGCCCTCCCAAATTATTTCATGAAGAAACTACATGAAATTGACAACAATTTAAGGGTTGAAGTTTGCATCTGCAGCTTCCAAGATGGGTGATTTTACCTCGTAGAACGAATGTAGCAGAGTATTTGCATTCCAATTTCGTGGCTCACTTTGACGCATGGGAAATTGTAGTCACAAGGATGAGGTGATGAACTGGGATTCTGTGCAACAATAATCCCTAAAGCACCAGCTTCTCTGAACTAACCATGCAGTGTCCTGTATTTCGTTTTGGGAATCGAAGACAAAGCAGAAAACCACATGTTCCGCTTACCCATTTGTCATTCGGTGAGAGAGAGTCACAGTAACTGCACAAATTTCTCATTAATTCTCTAGTCTTCTAGATTATATGAAAATTAGTGATTAAATAGTTTATATGCATAAGCCAGAAACCAACTCTTATTTTGAGGTTATATTGCTTTTTATTTGGCAAAGAACCTTTAGTAGAGTCTGAAAGCAGCAAAAATAATATGAATGCTAAGGTTAGTCCAGTATGAAGTATGTTATTTTTACATCAAAATTCTATATTTTCCCCTTATACACTTATTTTTTATGGTAAAAAGAAAGAGAGAAAAAAAAGGTAGAAAAAAAATTGAATTTTTCTCTTTCTTTATTGCCATTTATGATAAGTGCATGAAAGGAAGTATAAAATTGAGCTGTAACAAAAACATTTTTGGTCTAGCGTAGTGCTGTGTGTTCTGTTGCTAGTGAATGGCATGAATAAATGAGCATTAGGTGTGGTACAGATATGATGCATATTTACCGAGGATTTAGGAGTTCCGGCACCTCAGGGTACGCCAGGTTGATGAACCCTGTATCGATCCCAGTAAACATGCCTTGACCCTGCAATTAATGACAGAGTGTACAGCTTTGTTAGATATTGATTCTAGACCTTTCATTTCCCCGCTCACAGCATCAGGTTTTGAAGAACTCATTACCATTGTAGTCCAATTGTTTCCGAATGTGATGGGTGTTGGGAAAGAGCGGTCTATGGTGCTTGCCCCCACGGTCAATATCCACGGTGCAGGACTCTGCACTGTCTGAGCAAATGGGCCATCGTTTCCTGCTGAACAAACGACGCTGATTCCATTTGCCACAGCATGGAAAGCACCCATGGCGATCCCATTATGCGCATCCACATCAGAATATAACGGAAGATCAGAGCCAATGGACACTGACAACACATCCACGCCATCTTGTATTGCCACATCAAAGGCTTTGAGTATGTCAGCTGCTGCACACACTCCTCCAGTTTCGTGCAGGGTCCAGCACACTTTGTACATGGCTAGCCGAACCTGAGGAGCACCACCTCGTACTGTTCCAATACCTAGTCCTTTGTAGCTCGCGTTGCTGATGAAACAGCCACCTGCTGTTGCAGAAGTATGTGTGCCGTGCCCTGATGCATCTCTTGGGGACGAGTAGTCATCGAGTGCAGTAGCATTGAGTGGCCCTCCGTACTCAGCCTGAATCCCTTTGATGAAATAACGAGCTCCAATCAGTTTTCTGTTGCAGCTCTTTGCTGCGCTTGAAGTGCTCTCCTGATTCACAAACTCCCATCCACTTTGAAGGGACTGGCCCCAGGCCTTCATCAGTGAAAACCTCGGATTCTGGCCATATTCCTGCACATACAAACTTTTGCAATTACACGAGGGGTTGCATGATGCATAGATGCTACATGTTCATATATATATATATATAGGAGGGAAGGTGTCTGGATCATAACCTGAATCAAGAAGACCGAGGACCACACCATCTCCCATGTTGGCTTGATGCAGAAGACCACTGTTAGAAGGCTGTGGAGGCAGTTGAAGGTAGTCCCAGCTTCTGGTAGGTATGCATCTTATAAAGATGATTGGGTATGACTTGAACAACATTAGGTAACTCTGGAATCAAGCCAGAATGATTCTGGTTGAAATTGGTTCTTGGAAGTGCTTTACCAAAGTTAAAACTTGATTTAAATTTCTACTTGCGAGTTTGTCTTGGAGCCATAGCTTTCTGTTTCATATTTTCTTAAAACCATAGTCCTTGCATTGATTTACGACTTCACTGTTTCTATCTGATTCATAGACTGGAAGAAGAGTAGAAGACATCAAATACAGACTGGTTCCTTGCAGGAATTTATATGTTGGTGTTTTCACCTATAACTTTAATGCTTGGAATTGGATTGTATATTTTTTTGAAGAATCGGGCTCTGAACATGGTCGTAGTAATTGTGACTTGGTTTAGCTATTGCATGAATTTGGAATAACTATAAAGAATGTATATAGGAACCCCACAAAATGTGGGCGTGCATTGTAATTTGTAATAAAATGATGAAAAGAGTCAGCTAAGATCAATACCTGCAACCCTTTTAGCTTGAGTCTTTGTAAGCCTGGCAGCAAAACCAGAGAAGCCATGTCTGTAACTATACACCATGGTGTCTGATGATACTTCCCTGTTGCATTGGATGAAAGTGAATATTTGCTCGGTGAAAGTTAGTATTGGCCCATCTGTTAGTAAACCTACACTAGCTAGCGATGTAAACATGAAGGTCTAATAGTACTAACAAATGTTAGATCTTTGTACCTTCCCAGGACTGATTCAAGAGTTTCATGATGGAATTCAGTGAGGCGCCCTGGATCATCATGCTGCTTCTTCCCCATGTAAACAATGTAAACCTGTTTACATTCATTTGGTCAGTGTCAGAGGGAACCAAAGAAAATAGAAGAAACAAGTTTAGGAGTGGGTGAAAAATTGACATTGCTTTTGGTAACAGCAGCAGAGGGCATGATATATCCTAGGTGTAGAACCAATGAAAGGGAAAGCAAAATAAATGAAAATGTGACATTGTTCTTCCTTCTACTTAGAAACACACTCATTTTGCTGTATGCTACGTTTCGTGCTATCAGGCTTTCTGGTGAGAAGCTTTAATATAAGGGATAGCATCCAATGAATACTAATAAGTTATTAGTCACTCATCATCATAATTGCCACTGCCTGAGTGGAGACAATAGTTTTGCTTTTGGACTATGCTTTATTGACAAAAAGAAAAATTGGAAAAAAGTTGCTTGCTTAGCTGAGGACGCCAGAATGATGCTTAGGCGACTTCACTCGGCTCTGGACATCACACGTGACTATATGAACGTGTCTTGCCGCGTTGAGAAGCTGACGTCTTGTAGTGGAATCTAGAAAACGAGTTTCCTTTTCCCTTTTTCCCGTTCAGGAATAAGTATAAGAGTAAAGGCTTAAGAATGTAAGTGAAAGAGTATTTTTGTGAAATTCTTAGATATATTTTGTGTAATATAATCCACTTGTATCATATGTGCTACAGTTATTATTATGTCTCACTTGATAGATAATGATAGCACATAAATGTTATGATACGCATTAAGTGATATAATATAAAACAAATAGTTTTATAATGAGTGTATTTAAGAATTAAATTTAACTCTTTTAAAATAAAAATTTTATTTTAAAGAAAAATAATAATTAATATAAAAAAATTAAAGAAGTAAATTTTAATAATTTTATTATACATATATATATATATTTTTTATTATGATATAAATTATTAATTTTTTTATTAATAATTATTATTCTTTATTTTTTATTTTAAAATAAATTTCTTCTTTGAAAGGTATCAAATTCTTTAAAAATCTAGCTCTATACACTTCTGGGAGGCCTAGGTCTACGCCCCTGGAGAGAACTTTACTTGGGCACCGTTCATTGTGGGCGATAGGATTTCTAGTGGTCCATCACTTTGTGCACACAGCTTCTATTGTATTTGGATAATGGTGTTTTTGTATGTGATAAAAAAAACGTGAGGCTATTGTTCACGATCATAACGTGAGTGCTGCCAGTGGACAACCAATAACATGAAGTATGAACAGGACACATCGTTATGTTCCATGAACTGGAATTGAAAAGGAGACGAAAGAATATCTTTAGCTTTTGGTTCGAATTTTTAACCTTTCAAAATCAATTATTCTGTCGTTCAAAATTAATTCACATTTGTACTGAAAAAATTGTTTCAATAAAAACTCCTCTTCTTGAATATTTTAACTATAAACTTTTTTAAAGTAAAATAAATTAATGTTAGCATGTATTAATTATAATAATTAAAATCTTAAAAATTCATACTGAAGAATTCATTCCGATGGAAGTGACTCTGACGATCATCAGAAATAACTTTTCAAGCGAACAAGAGAATTACTGATTAAAAAAAAAAACCCCTAAAAGTAATATTATAACATTAATTTGAATAAAATAAGACCTAACAATTTTTAAAAAAATATAATTATACTTCAAAAGTAATTATATTTTATAATATATTTAAATAAATTCAAAGTTTTCAAATAAATTTCTTTATAATAAAATGAAAAAAGAACATACAGAATTCTTAAATTTTGAGCCATTTGTAAATAAATTTTGAACATTAAAATCGTTCTAATTAATACTTAAATTATAATAATTATATAAATCAATCATTCTATCAACTTGTCATTAAAACACTTAACAAAACTGTTGTTGTGTGACCTGTATATGTATTTTTTAATGACATGTCAAATCTAAATAAATCTGATCCATTCATGTTAAATTCTTTTTATAAACAAATTTGTAACATATTTTTTTTTAAATTTTTGCAGCAAAATTTTTTTAAATATCCAAATTGAATAAAAATAAAGATTTAAAATGAATGGATCATATTATTTTAGATTTGATGGTTATAATTATACTACGCCATTATAAATTGCATGTATAAATTACGTGATAACAACTGTCTTAATGGTAAGTGAATGGAAAGGTTGATTACTATAATTATTATAGTTAAAGTATTAATTAAAATAATTTTAAATTTTATGAAATTATTTACAAATAATTCAAAATTTAAGAAGTTTATATATAAATTTTTTCCTAATATTTTTTTTTAGGTAAAATTATTTTAAAAAAATCTAACTCATACGCACTCTTGAGAGAGGATAAGAAGTTTACAACAAGGAGGACAACATCAGCAATCAAGCATCTATATAAAATGGACCCAAAGAAAAAAGCAATCTATATAGAAGAAAACAAGTTGTGGGGATTCTAGATTCTAACGGCTAGTGCCAGCTATTACTTTTCTTTTTATACAATTTTTTACAAAAAAAAATATATCTTTAACTTTTTGTACTCTAGTTAGTTTTAAGTAGAAAATAAATAACTTGACTATACAATAAAAATATACCAAAAATGCAAAGTCTAGGGGATTACTCCAGTATTTATTTCCTTTTCAGGGTATCTATATCTTGATTAGTTGTAAAATATATTGGTTATTGGTTTTACTTTTACATTCAAGCATCTATGGTGAGATACATCAACCAGTATATGTTTAACAAATCATTCAAAGTATTGGTACATGTAAAAAACCCAAATATCAGCACCTCAAATGATGCCTCAATTCCAGCAAGAAATCAAGAACAATCAAGCAAAGAATCATGGGATAACATCAAACAGTTGGAAGGAAATTTCAACAAATTAAATGTTAGCCTTGATTCATGGAGTCAAACTAAATCACTCGCCTTGCTGATTTGATTATCTTTCCAAAACCTTTTTGTGCCGTTGGAGCCTCCTGTATATATAAAATATACAACAGTTTTTGAATGGACAATAGATGATTAAATAAGCAAAAGCTGATTTTTTTTTTTCTAATTCATTAGTAGCCTAAAAAAATAACCAGGTTACTATAACTCCAACTTTCAGCTAGCAAATTGAAGGCGTTCTAAAATGACCTCTCAATTATTGAGATTATGATACAATTAAAGCTGGATAGAGTTGTCACTTGTCATCCCATAAGCTCCGCAATGATTGGAACTTGGAAGGGAATGTTGCTTCAGTTAGTTGTGACTGGTACTGCACCATACATGTTGCATTGCATATTTCATGTTTCAATTGAGAACAGCTTAGCGATGTGATCCATATCTATTGACTTTTGTTTACGGTGGGTCTAATGGAGAATCCTATTTGAATCTTCTGGGTCTAATGGAGAATTCGATTTGAATCCTTATAGTATAACAAGACCATTTTATAGAGAGAGATAAAACCAGGAATGTACTGTAATGGATTATAAAATCTATCATTGTAAATATAAGAAGCAAGAAGTAACAAGTAACAACCATGAACCATCCATGGCTGCAAGTTTTGCTTCTCATTCATTAGCGAAAATGCTTACAGCGCATGGGATTAACATAACCAACCAGGTCCACTGCTCTATAATATAACGAATGATCCCTGTCTGTGCTGAAACATTATTGGTACACCAAAGGTGCCAATCTTTTTCTTTTTTGATTAACAACGAGGCAAAAACCCAACTAAACAACTACAAAATGACGAAAAGAAATATTAGTACAATCAGTTAGGTACCAATCTATACTATAGACATTAGCCCAATTTCCATTCGTAGGTACCATCGATATGTAACACTCAACAATGTGTTAATACATAATAATATGGTCGATTGGTCAACACCAAGTAGAGAAAACGTGGGAATAAAGGAAAGAGATATTCTTATATGCATCCAGTAAGATATTGTTCTTATTAAAATTGTCAAACTTGAAATCATACATGAGATAAGATAGAAGAATTGTTTTATATATATATATATATAAACACACAAAATAGAAACCTTTACAAGGATAGGTGTCATGTCATGATTTAAACTGGGGGTTGTGACCAGTGCATAAGATGGGTATCCCACCTAGCAAGCCTAGTAAAACTAGTAATCATAACGGATCAATTATGCAATTTCTACCAAAAATTCGACAGTCTCTTTTAAAAGTTGGACATCCCACAAGATACAATACCCTGCTTAATCCAACATATCCACATACATATAGATTTCCAACATGCAAAGCATCTACACGATGCAAACAGAATACACACATATATATAACTCTTTTTAATTTATATCAACCCAATGGAAGTTAGATAAATGAAGCACATATAGAGTTTCATACAGAGATAAGAGAGGACCAAATAAACACAATAATAGATAACAATAGGATGTGCCCACATGATCAAAATGTCATGCTGTCTAATAACGGACTCCTAAGTAGTTGGAAAACCTGAACCAGAGCAGGAGTGTTATCTGAAAAATGTTAGAGTAACGGGGTGAGTCACAAGACTCAATGAGAGACAATATATGCTATAACAAATTAAGGAACAAGCGCAATCTTTAACATAAATTGTCTATGTATTCAAAACTTGAAATTAATATAACTTCTCAAGTGTATCAAAATAATTCCATATCTATAACAAGATACATCAAGAATATATCAATATAAACATCAAACATTTCGAACTAGATTACACGAATATCCAAAATTTATCCAAGTCATTATGAGGGGAGGTCTGAAATCCAAACTGATACATGCGCACCCGCCTGGGGCCTAAACAAGACTGACAATGTGAATCCTATGACAGGCTAACGCCACCCTTGTTAGCTAGAGCTACAAGACCAAACATGTTGGCCTTACACGTCGGGCTAGCACCACCCTTACTAGATAGGGTATCAAGACCTGGTGCACCAAGATTGACGTCTATTGCCGTCAATTACAATGTTTGTCAAACATTCCTTCCAATAAATCAAATCTTTTACATTCCAAATATACAAATCATATTCTAACTATTCTCATATACCAATAGCCATTCCCCAATAATTTTCTATATGTAACATTCATTATCAACTTCACCTCTCAAGGTCAACATCAAGTACAAGAGAAGTCATTTTCTAGAATATTTCTTGTCAAGAAAATTTCCAAAAGTACTTGTCCCAAGAATTTTCCATACGTAAGTAATATGGACATAAAATGAGTTTCCGAGGTATTTCTCATAAAAATACCAACATAAGCTTGCTAAAAGATTCATAGTGACATGATAATTTATCTTTCTAAACTTTCAAATGTACAACATTGGAAGAAAATGTATCCAAGGCTAAAAGACCAAGTTATAGAGTATATTATTTACTTACAATACAAGCTAAGGTAAATGGGTCTAAGTCAATGATGTCGCAAACCCTTTTAAAACTATGTTATATATACCCAGTCCGTTTAACCTATCACACCTTACCTAATTTGTATAGTATCACTTACAACTTCTAAAGGGTAAATCCAAAAAGAGAAAATAATTAAGTTTATTCCATTATTTAATAGAATATAAAAACTTGATTACGTGAATATAATATTTTTGAATATAATTCTTAATTATGTGACTATATTATTTATTTGAATTTTAATATCTTGAGTACGTGGCTATTTTTTTTTTGTATTCTTTTCTTTCTTTCTTTATTTATATTTGGATTAGTTACTAACTTGGGAAAAATAATCTATATTTAATGCAACAACTAATTTAACCACTTAGTAGCCATAAGCTAGATAATATAGTATATACATTAAAACACACTATATAGTCATTATTTATACGTAGATAATCACCTGCTTTAAACTATATACAGTAGTACATCAAAAAGAACTAACCGGCCACTGCTAGGCCATACAGGTGATCATTTTAACACTTTTGTCTGCTTTGGGTAGCAAGTAATATATCCTTGGTCATTTTAATATGTTATGTGATTTCTTGTACAATTTATGGCCCTAACAACTTTCTTTCCCCAATTTCATACCAACACAAAGGTGATCTACACTTCCTACCATATAGACCTTTATAAGGTGTCATTCTAAGATTGGAATGATAACTATTATTATACGCAAACTCTATTAATGGTAGGCAGTTCTCGTAATTTCCTTTATATATTCAAACACGCAGGCTCTAAGCATATTCTCTAAATTTCCCTAATAACTCAAACTCTAGAATTACCAAGGATGACATGTGCAATGACTTTCTGCTAAGTGTATTATCCACCACATTAGCTTTACTTGAATGATATTTTAATTTAAAATCATAATCTTTTAGAAACTCCATCCATCTTCCCTATCTTATATTCAACTCCTTCTAATCAAAAAGGTGTTTTAACCTCTTATGATCACTAAACACTTCAAACTTAACTCCATACAAGTAATGCCTCCATATTTTTAAGGCAAAAACCACTGCTGCTAACTCCAAATTTTGGGTGAGGTAATTTTCTTCATTTGGTCTAAGTTGTCTTGAAGCATAGGCTACTACTTTCCCATTTTGTATTAAGACACATCTAAGACCTTTCTTAGATAAATCAATATACACCATAAAATTTCCTAAAGGATCGGGAATTACTAATACAGGAGTGGTGGTTAACCCAACCTTTAGTTCTTGAAAACTATCTCCACAATTCTTTTGTCCATACAAAAGAATTACCCTTTTTGGTTAATCTTGCCAATAGTAAAGCTAAATGCCAAAATCCTTTTATAAACCTTTTATAATATCTTGCTAAAACAAGAAAACTTCTTATTTTTGTTAATGTTGAGGCTCTTTCCCAATGAATTATTGCTTCTGCACTGACACTCCTCCTTGTGACATAACATGACCTATAAATTTCACTTCGTTCAACCAAAATTCACAATTTTCTAATTTAGCACACAATTTTTTCTCTTGTAAGACTTGCAACACTATTCTGAGTTGTTATTCATGCTCCTTTTTTGTCTTAGAATAAATGGGAATGTCATCTATAAATATAGCCACAAATTGGTCTGGGTAAGATCTAAAAATTCAATTGATATAGTCCATAAACACTGCTGGGGCATGTCACGACCTGAATTGGAGGTCCATGATCGGTATATGTTAAGGGTTTACTGTAGGTTCACTCAAACCACACAAACCTCAAAATTGTAATTTTGAACAGACAATTTAAAATAGTCACCACAAGACCTCATAAATACTTTATTCCAAAAAAAAACTTATGCTTTATAAGTTCAGACTTACAAAATATCAGACAAGTGAATTCTAATCACCAACAATTCACTCAAAAATAAATATTATAAATTTAATATATAATTAATAAATATATGATACTAACATGAATCCTACTTGAAGAAATATGGAGCACATTTAAGAGTCAGCCCGTTAAGCTTCCAAATTAAAAATTACAAACGAACTTACCCACACGAATAATGTGATGAGCTCACCAAATAACTGAGAATTCTCTCAATCAAATTAGAGGAGTTAAACCAGAACCAATCTCATTACTTGTATACAAAAACATGTAATTTGGGTGAGTTTATAGCTTAGTGAGCAGTTAATATCTACTATACTAGAAACGGGACAAGCGAAGATATGAGTTTTCATGAGTAATAAAAAATAATTTTTGAAATAATAGATAGGAAATAAAACTAAATAAAAAATACCTGAGTAAAATATAATATGCATATATAATTCTTTTTAAAATATAGCAGTACTAAATCATGGTCGTTATAAATTTCATTTAAAAAAATAACAAAACATTAAAGTCAATAAATAATTTTTGATAAAAAATCTCAAACATTGAGAAAAATTAATTAGAATAAAATCCAAGTGAAATAATTCATCAAGCAAAATCAGAATAGACCAAACACACAACTCGTGGGTAAACTAACCAAACTAACAAGTACATTCTTGAACTGATCTGGCAAGCCCACGGCTTAAACTGATGAGCATTACACTCCAAATCCATTACCAACCCATATGTACTTACTTAACACAGAGTTAGCATCTCCTCTGTAGAGTCTAATCTTAGGTGCACCAAAGCTAACATTTATTGCTATTAGATACAGTGTTTTGATATAGTTTTCTCTCAAAACAATTTTTTTTAAAAAAACATACAATAACATATCCCTCAATATAATAAATTTTCAAGTGCAAATAAAAATTTTAATTTATTAAAATAAATCTTATTTCAAGAGAATATTTTCTAGCATTAGAAAACTCACTCAAAAATATTTTTCAGATATGCTTTTCATAAGCAACTAATACCTGTAACAACAATCAATATAGTACCAAACAATATTATGAAACAATTGTTGTTAATGGTCCAAAAATCGTTTTCTTTAACAGTGACCATCATTGATCCAAAACTAATATATGAAATAATTATCATAATTGTTCCAAAACCATTATTTATATATTTTTCTATTAACAAAACTTATTAATTCAACTAACAGTTCATTATAACGATGTTCAGAATCCATATATGAGTTTTCCAAAATTTTGCTTATGCTAAGAGTACCTAAGGCTCTAATATATTCAAAATAAAAATTCTAAAATCTGTTTGAAAGTTAAAGATCATAAATAGACATGTAGTAGATAGTAAACACTCACAGTACTTAGCAATTTTTAATAGGATCTTCCTCCAATAATTCGCCTTGGTATACTAGAGGTTTCCTTTGTCAATTGGAGGTTTCATATACCGTTTTATAATTATAGAAAAATACTAGTAATTTAGTATCAATCATAGCCAATTGATCTTCCCAATTGAATTCCTAAGTCCTAAATAATTATGTACACCAAAATCTAAATTTATTATCCAAAATTGTCCAATGAAAAATATAAAATAAAATAAAATAAAAACATTAAAAGAATGTCACTAAGTAAAATATCTACTCACTGAACTTTAAGTCAGGATAACTCAAAATCTGAATCAACGTCAGACCTACTCCTAAAATTTAGTAGAACCTCTTATTCTTTTACAAAGAGTTTACAGGGGAGAGATGATTAAACTTATTTACCTTAAAATCTATATATAACCATTTCTAAAGGGAAAGGATTTACTGTTTTTCTGATATGAGACTTAAAACTAAAATAATGTTAGACTTCTTTCTGAAATGTGAGACTTAAATAAAAAACCTCTCTCATTTTTTCTTTTAAATTTTATCCTTTTTTCTTTTCTTTTCTTTTTTGTATTGTAACATTCTCCCTTTATTAAAATAAATTTATTCTCAATTTTGAAATTTCTACTAACATTGTTCATCGAATAGGTGTGGGTGTGGGTACTTTTCACGCATAGCCACTTCAGGTTCCCAAGTCACTCCTTCTACTATGGTCACTAGTTGATTTATGTAACTAAGACATTCATCAAGCTGAACTATGTGATATTATATAACATGAGTATAGAAACATAAAATTGGGTGAATCCTCTAAAAATCAAATAGAAGAGCTAATTGGTATGCCATATGCTTGACTATCTCAAGATTTTCAAAGAGTTCTTTGAACCTTGAACTTAATTTTTCCTTCTTTCCAAACCTCAAAACCTCAAAATACATTTGATAGAGGAAACATATAAGAACACATAGTCTCCCTGAACTCCAAATTACTACGTCTTTGATCTAATAGAATTTCTGTCTACTCTAAGCAGTTACTAAACGATATCAAATCTAGTCCCACAAATTTAGAATCACCAATCTCAACCCAACTAATCGATTATCTACAACGTTTCTCATACAAGGCCTCGAAAGGTGACATCTAAATACTAGACTATTAACTAAAATATAGGCAAACTCCATCAAAGGTAAAGTGTTGGTCCTAGCTTCCTCCAAGGTCTAGAACACAAGCACTAGGCATATCTTACATCATTTAAATGGTTATCTTTTACTGATTATCAATGCAAGGATGAAAAGTGTACCCATATACAAATAAGTATTTTAAGACTATTTGAAAGGATATCTAATCAGAGATAAAATACATACGTACACCAGACTGAAGATACTATCTCATCCAAGTAGAGCTTTGCATATTGAGTTACTGTGAAAATGGTTTACCCGGGCAAGACATGTGAATACTTCATTAACCATTTTACAATTTCCCAAAATGAGTCATTGGTCATCAATAATTATGTTTCCATCCATATAAATCCTTTCCTACCTCCATTTGAATTTATCTATTTGTAGCAACAAACCTGTTAGCTTTTAGTACTTGACCTTCTCTTGTTAGAATACCAGCATCCAAATGCAAAGTCTACTACATCTCCATTCATAGTTTCTTACCCATAAACTTCTTTTCCATCTAATTATTTAGGGTACACGCCAACATTTAATAATCTCAAAAGCCTATAAATCATCATGCTAAGAAAAAATGTCTCATATTGATCATTAAAGAATCAATTCCCAAATCAGCAGTCACTTGGCCTTTGAGATCTTTTCTCAATCTTATCATTTATAACCCACTAAGACATCAATGCAACATTAACTAAATTAGGATCACTCTGAAGCAAAACAATCCATTCAATTGTCACTTCCTAACACTTTCACTTCACTACCCTTACTTGAATAACTGAAGGATTTTGTGCCAATAAATTCAACTAATTCAATTCAAAAACTTAAAACATAACTTGTTTCATACCATACAGCAAAACTGTATAAATTAGCATTATATACTCTATCATTCTCACAACTTTAACTTAAATGATCTTCACCCTTTAGCTGAGTAAAACTAAAGTCAACATATATCAAATTTATGAGACATTTCCATTTTGACGTCATAGAATGACTTAACTCTCACTTCCTACTTATTTGCTTTAGGATTATTCTCTTCTGAAAATCCATCTAACACTTCAATTATTGGTTTATGAAAAACCATAGTCACATATTTAGATCATCAAAATGTGAAAATCTTTAATCATTAGGCTAGAAAGTTCAAAGGGTGTAAACAAAAAGGAGCCCACTAGTTCTTCAAATCAAATGTCTTCTCCCTTGCTCTAACAAGTAAGCAAGAAAATTATCTTTAGATCGAGGACCAGCTTTACAATATAATCCAATCAAACATCTTATTTTCATTGTCCCCAAAATCTTTAACATTTTCAAACTCAATATGTGATGTATTAATCACAAAATATATCATAATTTCACCTTAAGAACTTATATTCTTGAATCCCTTATGAGCAAAAATCTTAAAACAGTTCTAATATCAAACAATGTCAATCACTACTTTTTAAACCTTTCAATTTAATCAATCAAGTTTCTAGACTATATACTTCTAAACCGTCCATAGGTAACGTTTGTGGCCTTAATCACCATATAACCAAATTTCATTATAATCTTGCTTCATTTAGTTCTTTTTATGGAAACTATTCCAAAACAATCTTATATATCAAACAATATAGTCATTACTTTACTTTCCCATCCGATAGCCTTACATTTCTCTATATTCATATACTTTTAGCTTCAAACACTTGAACATGAGCCACAATCAATACTTAAATACGAAATTTCCAAATTGTTATTTTCTAACCACTATTCTTTGTTTGCAAATAATCTATTTAACTATGAACTCAATCCTTACATTTCCAACAATATCCATATAACTGCTAACTTCATTGATTGGCATATCATCTTATTTAACTAATTTATCACATTTCTCCTTGTTTGTTTGAAAAGGTTACAAACTTGTTCTTTCGTATCTTATGTACATTCCATATCAGTACTAACTATAAACTCAACCTTTTAGACCTTTAAACAACCATATACTCAAGTAGCATTTAATTCCATTTTCAGATTTACTCAATTGTGTCAAATCATTTCACTAATCTTGTTTGCAAGGCTACATTCACATTTGACTATAACAATTTATAGAGACATTCTTAACATCTCAACCTATAGGTACTAAAACTTCATAATTTAATGTAGAAAAATTGACTTGCCAGCAATAGTCAATTTCTAACTATCTTGTGCACAAACCATATCCCAACATAACCAATAAACTTTTGTTGATAACTAATGTACCCAAACTCATTACAATCATTCTTAGGCCTATCTTAGTCTTCAATATAGAACCATACATTAACATACTTCATAACTATTATTTGCCTCAAAATGTGGTCTAGTTACTCACATCCCAACTATCATTTTACCAAAAGTTCATCAAACATCTCTTAAATATTCAACAACGTAGTTAAACAATAATTTAAATCATTAGCAAATGATATTATTAACCTTAGAGCTATTAGTAAATGTCCTCATATTTTTCTTCCGGAATCAACATACTTTTCATTGATCATCAATAATACTAGCTTTCATAAAGCCTCCATGCATTAGTATTGGTTTAAAATAAATCTCCCTCCAAGTCATTGCTAACTCGTTGCTAAAAGTCCACCCAATTTTTAGTAATCTGATCTAGTTATACATTATTAGATTTACTTGAATTTCAATAATAATAAGTTACTGTTTACTTCCTCCTTATAACAATATTTTTCCCAAAGCTAGGTCTTCATCAGCCTTAAGCCAACTTTGCACTTTCATACTTACTATATTCCAAATTCACATGTCAATATGTTTCATAACAATATGTATCTTTATGCATGCACTAATATCTTCTATATATATCTCCAAAATTTTTTGATCGAAAACTTTATTTCAATTATACTAACTTACACAAACAACTGCCAAAGTCATATCTTGAACGTCTCATGTTCGTATGTATTAGCAATAACCAATAAATTCCTTAAACCAAGATATGCATCCTTCCAATCTATCCTTTCCAAGATAGCCCTATTTATTGATCAATAAACAAGATTTAAACCATCTTAACTATTAATCATATTTTCCTACTAACTTATGCGATAATTTCACTTTTGACATAATGCCACTCGGAAGATCATTAATAGAGACAAGATTAAAACAAATAATACTGATCATGACATCGAAACAAAGTGAATAAGATAAATAGATAAAAAAAGATGAAGGAAAGAACATCTTAATAGGCCTTTCGTAGTGCCTCAATCATGAAAATGACCTTCTTCATAATCATAATCGTGACTAAAGGTGGGTATACGGGCCAACCCAGTCAATGACGGGCCCGCCTTAAGTAGGCCAAACATAGTTGGCCTCTTTATAAAAGGGTTAACATTTTATGTGGTCCTAACTCAAGTCTCTTAATCCGCAAACTAACAAGCTAGCCCATTAACCTGATAGTTTTAGTTTTTTGTATTTTTTCTTTTTTTAAATATTTCTAATGATATATCTTATATTAAATTATATAATAAGACCAATTTTTTTCATAAAATCCACAAAATAAGTGAATATGGAAGAAATTAAACAGCATAATTAAGAAAAGAAAATTAAAAAAGGATAAAAAATAGAATAAACGGGCCACAAGTCGAACCACGAGTTGGATTGGTTCAACCTGCTTAACCCGCAAGTTAAACGGATCTACTTTTATAACTCGCATTTAAACGGGCATGCAGTGTGAGTGGTCCTAACCCCCATGAATTGCGAGTTAAATGGATTGGCTCGTGGACCACAACCAATTTACCCAGCTGTAATCGTGACTCTACTAAAGGACACTTACTCCATTATCTACAAGGACAACTTAAAGCTCTAATACCAACTTTGTCAAGACTCAGATTGGAAGTCCATGATCAGCATATGACAAGGCTTAGTTTTGGCTCACCCAAGCCATACAAGCCTCAAAAACCATAATTCCAAACAGATAATTCAGAATAGGCACTATAAGGCTTCATAAATACTTTATTCCCAAAAAAAGAACTTATGCTTTATAAGTTCAGACTTACAAAATATCAGACAAGTGAATTCTGATCATCAGCAATTAACTCAAAAATAAATATTATAAATTTAATATTTAATTAATATATATATGATACTAACTTGAATCCTACTTGTAGAAATATGGAGCACATCTAAGAGTCAACCTGTTAGGCTTCCAAATTCAAAATCACTTTCGAACTTACTCATCTAAATAATGTGATGAGCTCACCAAATAATTGAGAACTCTCTCAATCAAATCGAAGTTGTTAAACTAAAACCAATCTCATTACCTGTATTTAAAAACATGTAATTTGGGTGAGTTTACAACTCAGTGAGTTGTTAGTATCTACTACACTAGAAACAGGACAAGCAAGGGCATGAGTTTTTCATGAGTAATAAAAAATAATTTTTGAAATAATAGATAACAAATAAAACTAAATAAAAAAATACCTGAGTAAAATATAATATGCATATATAATTCTTTCTAAAAATATAATAGTTTTAAATTATAGTCATTATAAATTTCATTTAAAAAAGTAACAAAACATTAAAGTCCATAAATAATTTTTGATAACAAATCTCAAACATTAAGAAAAATTAATTAAAATAAAATCCAAGTGAAATAATTCACCAAATAGAACTAGAACATACCAAGCACACAACTTGCGAGGTAAGCTAACCAAACTGACAAGCTTAAGGCTTGAACTAAACAGATTGAGCATATAACTCGCGGATAAACTAATCAAACTGATAAGCACATGGCTTGAATTGATCTGACAAGTTCACGGCTTGAACTGATGAGTATCACGCTTCAAATCCATAACCAACCCATGTGTACTTACTTAACACAGAGTTAGCATCTTCTCTGCAAAGTCTAATCCTAGGTGCACCAAGGCTAACATTTTTTATTATGAGACACAGTGTTCTGATATGCTTTTCTCTCAAAACATTTTTTTTTAAATATACAATAACATATCCCTCAATAAAATAAATTTTCAAGTTAAAGTAAAAATTCTAATTTATTAAATTAAATCTTATTTTAAGAAAATATTTTTTGACATTAAAAAACTCTCATAAACATTTTTTAGATATGCTTTTTATAAGTAACCCATGCCTTTAACAATAATCAATATAATACCAAACCATATTCTAAAACAATTGTTATTAATGATTCAAAAATCATTTTCTGTAACAGTGACCATCATTGGTCCAAAACTAATATATGAAACAATTGTCATAATGGTTCCAAAACCATTATCCATATATTTTCTATCAAAAAATATTTATCAATTCAACCAACAGTTTATTATAATAATGCTCAGAAGCCAGATATGAGTTTTTCAAAATTTTACTTATTTCAAGAGTATCTAAGGCTCTAATAAGTTCAAAATAAAAATTTTAAAATTTGTTTGAAAGTTAAAAATTATAAATAGACATATAGCAGATAGTAATCACTCACAGTACTTAACGATTTTCAATGAGGTCTTCGTTTAACAATTTATCTTGGTGAATTAGAGATTTCCTTTACCATTCTATAACCATAGAAAAATGCCAGTAATTTAGTATCAATCATAAACAATTGATTTTCTTAATTGAATCCCTAAATCCTAAATAATTATAGATAACAAAGTCTAAATTTACTATCCAAAATTACGTAATGAAAAATAAAATAAAATAAAGACATTAAAAAAATGCTAGTATATTAAATATCTACTCACCTATCTTAAGTTAAGATAACTCAAAATTTAAATTGACGTCAGATCCTACTCCTAAAATTTACTAGAACCTCTTACTCTTTTACAAAGTGCCTAAAGGGGAGAGGCAATTAAACTTATTTGCCTAAGGGTCTATATATAACCATTCCTAGGGAAAATAGGTATACTATTTTTTCGATGTGAGACTTAAAACTAGAATAATATTAGATTTCTTTATGAAATGTGAGACTTAAATAACATACCCCTCTCTTTCCTTTTTTTTTTTTAAAGCTTATCCTTATTTTCTTCTTTTTTTTTTTTGGTATTGTAACATGGTATTTGTAAGACCAAATGACATTACTAGATACTCATAGTGTCCATACCTAGTCCTAAAAGCAGTTTTAGAAATATCTTTCTATTTAACCTTAATTTGATGATTACCAGATCTTAGATATATTTTAGAAATGATTATTACTCTTCCAAGTAGATCTAGTAAATCATCTATCCTAAGAAGTGGATATTTATTTTTAATAGTTACTTTATTTAGTTGTTTGTAATATACACACAATCTTAAACTTTTATCCTTCTTTTAACAAAGAGTACAGGGGCTCCCCAAGGTGACATACGAGGTCTGATGAATTGTTAGGCCAATTGGTCCTTTATCTATTTCTTCAGCTCACCTAATTCTAAAAAAGACATTCTGCAGGGTGTTATTGATGTAGGACCTACTCCAAGTATCAAATCAACAGAAAATTCAACTTCCTTTTCTAAGGCAAACAAGTTATCTCAAAGGGAAACACTGCAAAATATTCTCTTACCATAGGAATATTATTTATATCCTGCTTAACCTTAGAATCTAAAGAAGATAAGAGAACGTACCTTGTAATCGTTCATTTAAACATCTGTTGTCCTGGATGACAGTAAGGAGTACAGACTTATCAAGTTTCTATATGTGTTTTGATTTTGGCATGACTACAATGGATTTTTCTAGATAGTTTAGAACAACATTATTGATAGACATCAAATCCATTTCAAGAATAATGTCAACTCTAGATAGAGGCAAACAAACAAAATCAAAAGTAGACAGATTATTTTCTACCTGAATAAGATAATTTAAACGCACTTGAGAAGTCAATATTTTCCCTTCTTTTACGTAGAAACAAACATATCATATGGTAGAATAGATACAGGCAATTTCAATTAGTTCACACAACCAGTACAAAAGCTCATTCTTAATTAAACACTTACCTTGCAGCAGATTAGGAGAATGAGCTACCTCTTCGCCACTGAGAGTAAACACCCTTCCTTTGGTTTGTGGCCTGGGTACAAGATGAACTCCCTTTCCTTAAGGAAAATTTCTAGAAATATGATCAGGTTTACCATATATATAACACACAACTACATAAACCATTCTTCAGCTATTACAGGCTTATACTCTTCCTTAAATGATGGTGGATTGGTCTTCCTAAACTAAAAAAGGCCTTGGAATTGAAGGTTCCCTACTCGACATTCCTTTCTAGGTTTCCATTTCCATTTCTATATCTATTTCCCTGATTATTATTTCCATTAGGGTTTTCTTGCATTTGTTGCAAAACTTGGTTTGTGGTAGCTACCTGCTTTCTCATAGCAGTAGCCATTTCCCCAAGGGCATCCATCACTCCATCCATAGGAGTTGGCTAATTACATCTTGGTGGTGCCATATTTTTCCTACACACTTAGATACATATTGAGGTAATTGGTCTCAATATCACTTATCTAGTGGCTAGGAATACACAACACCACACAGAGACAACAACACATTGGTACAATTACAATAACAATTACATTAACTTAAGCACCCATGCATGCAAACATAAAGCCCTAAGAGAATTATGGCTAGAGTTGCCACTTTCTACCATTGCTACACTTGGACAAACTGCTTTGATTCAAAAAATGTAACATCTTACCTTATTGGTATAGTGTCACTTATAACCTCTAAAGAGTAAATCAAAAAAGAGAAAATAATTAAGTTTATTCAATTATTTAGTGGAATATAAAAACTTGATTATGTGAATATAATATTTATTAGAATATAATTCTTGATTACGTGACTATATTATTTATTTGAATTTTAATATCTTGAGTATGTTGCTATTCTTTTTTGTATTCTTTTCTTTCTTTCTTTATTTATATTTGGATTGGTTACTAACTTGGGAGAAATAATCTATATTTAACGTAATAACTAATTTAACCACTTGGTAGCCGTAAGTTAGATAATATAGTATATACATCAAAACACATTATATAATTATTTATACACAAATGATCACTTGCTTTAAACTATATACAATAGTAAATAAAAAATTAAACTATATATAGTAGTACATCAAAAAGAACTAACCAGCCAATGCTAGGCCATACAGGTGATTTCTCTAGGTAGTCTCATACAGTACTACATAGTACTAAACAACTCATCTATAAGTAAAATTTTGCACTACTAAAATGAAAGCATTTTCTCCAATGGAATATACCCAATCCACTTCTCCTTTAACTAACAAAGTAACACGCATCTTTATTCAGTTCCTGGAAACTCTGGAAACACCATACTCAAAGGGTGAGAATTATAAATTCTTAGTAGGAATTTAAATAGTGTAAAAATAGTTAAAGAAAACCATAGTGCTTCCAGCTGTATAAATTACAGAAAACAACTTCATGATTAGTATAATAATCCATGCTTAGAATATGAATAATTTATAACAAATAGTCAAACATTAAAATTTCTTTCAGTTACATGCTCACAGTCTTTACATACGGCTTAGCCCCTAATCTTTCTTCGCTTACATAGTCCAAACATCATAAAATAGCATGGGTGATAATTCTCCATTAGCATAAGGCATCCCCTAAAACATAACTGGCCATTCCACATACTTAAGTAGATTCCACATAACTTATCCACAAACTTGGTGGATCATAGACACACATGTAAGACTATCATGGATCACAAATTTCAAATCATTTCTGTAACGTTCACACCTAATTTATAATGAGATATATAACCTCTAATTGCCTTAATGTCTATTTTATTGATTATTACTATTTATAACCCTATTTGATTTTTGCTATTATTTTTCTATTATGCTAAATTAAGAGAATATAGAAAATTACCTATTGAAACTAAGAACATATTTTGATATCTAGTGGAACAGTGTAAAATCAATGGTGACAATTTTGTAATTTCATACCTATGAGTGAGGGCATTTTTGTGCTATAAAAATTTAGAAACTAAAAATTAGCTAAATTAGCCAGTTAACCTCTAGTTAGTTCCTAATTAGTTTCTAGTTAAATTAAGCAAAAAATAGAGTGAAATATCCAATAAGAAGGTGACACTTAACTAGGCCACATGTGTAAGCTTTTGATTGGTGCAAGAATTGGCCAATAGAAGTTTAACACTAGGAGGCTTCTAATTGGCTAAGGATATAATGATTATGTAATCAAGACTTGGTTACTCTAACCAAACCAAATACTATTCAATTCTCTTAGTTTAGATCAAGTGGAACTAAATAATGATCATAATGATAACCATGAAGACTAAAAGACCAATTCTTATTGGTTAGTAAATAATGACAAACAACATAAACAAATGTTAACAAATGGGTTAACTCCTAAATCCTCCTAGAGTGCACAGCTAGGATGATAACCATGAAGACTAAAAGACCAATTCTTATTGGTTAGTAAATAATGACAAACAACATAAACAAATGTTAACAAATGGGTTAACTCCTAAATCCTCCTAGAGTGCACAGCTAGGAAGGAAAAAAAAGAAAGGAAATGAAAGAAAAAGAGGAAGAAAGAACCCACGGCCAAGGGAGGAAGAAAGGAAGAAAGAAAAGAAAAGAAGAAGAAAAAAGAATGAACTAGCCAAAATCAAAGGGAAAAGCTTGATTTCATAGAGGTAGAGGTTTAAACTTGAGCTTTTCTTTTAAAACCTAAGTTTCATGGTGGTTTTCTATGATTTTTGTCACTCTTGAATCCATGAAGTTTTGGGTTTTTGAGTACTAAGCTTGAATATGGATAGTTTATCACAAGACTAGCTAATATTATGTTGATTTCAAGCATGATTTTAGTGTGATTTATTTACTTTCTCTAAGATGCCTTACCTTGGGTTTGTATGGATGGTTTCTTGTTTTGACTTAAACCTTGTCAAGAAGGCGTGGATATGAATTTCTTGTGATGATTTGATATGGTTCTATACCTATCTATGTCTAAATGGCTTGAAATAGCTAAGTTTTACCTCCAAGTAGGTCATGGCCATCATGGGGTTTCAAGAGGGATTATGTGATATATTTAGGGGGTAGTGAGATTTGAGTGTTTTAATGAAGTATAAGTAAGTTTCAATTAGAAAATTGAAAAAAAGAACCATGATACACCAAAGTGAAGGATTCGGCCATACTAGGTAATAAGTGTTCACTTAGGGTCTTTCATGCATATTGATATATAAACCTAGTTGGAATTAGAAATTGAACTTGTTGTAATGTTTAGTTACAATTAAATCCATGGAAAGATGTCTTCCTGAGCTTTGGCTTAGAAGCATAGGTTAGTTTCTATATTTGAGTTAGTAGTCATTAAGGTAGAAAATGACATTCTATCTAGACTTTGATAGGTTCTATATGTGCCTAGCTATTAGGAAGTGAAAACCATCATTTGAATGCTAAAATGTGGGCTTGGCTTGGTAAATCTCTTCAATGCAAAGTATGGTTCAAGTAGTAATTTTGAGGTCAATTATGTTTTTGAAGATTTGAACCTAGTTATGAGTGACTAATGGAAGCATTAAGTCCCTTGAAATTATACTTATATTAATTGCATACTCATCATAAGCAAAGTGAAAAAATAATTGTAAACTTGGATATGATCCTCAAGTGAAGAAAAGACAAAAGGAGGTGATCCTTCAATATTAGAAAAGAAATGATAAAGAAAATACCATGGAGATGATCTAAAGATACATGCTCCATGAAAGTCTTACATGTGTCTATGGTCCACCTAGTGGATAGGGTCCACCTAGTGGATAGGGTCCACCAAGTGTCTAGTATGTTGAGTAGAATCTACGAGAAGATGTGGAATGACCTTTATAGCTTAGGGGACACCCTATGCCAATGGAAAATTCTCATATATGATGATGATTATGATATTAAAGGGGGCTAAGTAATAAGTTTAGACCATGTAAGCAAAGAAAGTTAAAAGGGCTAAGCCCTATGTTATATAAAATTATGAGCATGAAATTGATAGACAGTTTATCATTTGGTTAGTTGTTATGAATTATTCATGTTTTGATTATTAATACTAATCATGAAATTGTTTTTTGTAGTTTATACAGCTAGAAGCACCTTGGTTTTCTTTAAATGTATACTGTTTAAATCCATACTTAGAATTTGTAATTCTCACCCTTTAGTGTGGTGTTTCCAGAGTCTCCTAAGGCTAACTAAAGATGTGTACATATTACTAGAGGTAGAGGTGGAGTCTGTCTACTCCCCTGAGGAGGACTCTTTTGTATTAGTTATAGAAAATGTGACTTGCAGATGGTTCTTGTAGTTCTATGTAATTAAACTGAAGCTGTATAAAGTGACACTTGCATGATGGCCAACTAGTTTTTTTTTATTTTTTTATGTATGTATGTATATAGTTTTTGATATGGGTGGATATCTATGTATAACAAATGACATTGTAGTATGTCTATATGCGAATGTTATGTTGTGTGTGTGTGTGTGTGTGTGTATATATATCCTAGATGTTGTTAGTGATATCTAAAAATGTGTGACTAATTAATGGATTGTTTTAAGTTAATAGAAAACCTATAATCCAAGAGGTAGAAATAAAAATGTGTTGCCCAAAAATTAGATCTACGCAAGTGCACATGTCAAACAAGTAATAAAGTGAATATATATCACTTCCTCAGAGATTTGTATCTATCTTAATGCTAAGCACCAAAATTGGGATAATCCTAACCGTATATAAACCAACAATTAGAAGCTAAATCTCTAAATTATAATAAAAATCAAAAAAGGAAAAGTTGCAAACAGAACACCAATATGAATGAGTTGATGATTACAATATCCTCCAATATTTCACTTTAAATCCCTTAATTCCTTCTTATCTTATATAATGATTATGAGTTGCTAACTTAGGGATCTAATTCTTTCATATGCATCTCCAGATATTCATATAAAACTATTCCTCTTGATTCACTCCCTATATCCCTATGGGAACAAATTAAAGAAGAAAGCATTAAGTTCAAGCTCTAATCATGGTTACACATGGTTCATAAATATATCCCTATCTCGTAAATGAATCAACCCATTCAATGTCCAAATGATTTGAACATGTGTTATTTCATCTAAACTTAAATCCAAATTCCCTTTCATAAGTTCAATTCAAATTTATTTACCTAGTCACTCTAATTGGTGGCCAATCAATTAAAGGTAAGAAGACAAAGATAAAGTAAACAACTCAATCCTTATTAAGATAAGAAAGAAGGGAAAAAGAAAGATCCAAATTTCAATTGCAATCCTAAATTGAAAAACTTAATGCATAATGCAAAATAGAAATAAGAACAAGAATCTAAGGGGCTCCACCATCATGACAACAAGAAATTAAAGAAAAGAATCAAAGGAGAAGAAGAAGAAAGCAAGTAATCCAAATCTTCAATCTTCAACACTTAATCTTCAAGATCTCGAGTGCTTGAAAACTTCTCTCCTAGAGTAGAAATATCCTCTAAAGGGTTATAAAAAGATCTATCTAAAATTTCCCCAAATTACAAGAGTTTAAAACATTAAAATCCTCCTTTCATGCTTGCGTAGCGGCCCTATAGTTCTAACGCCACGACACTGGCTTCTTAGATTTCTCAGCAGCATTTTTCAAATTCTGAGCTCTGTAGCATCTAATTGGTAGAGAATTGTCTCTCCATCTCAACAGAGAAGTTGTTGATCAATGTCTCAGTTTCGATAGGCTTTGGACTCACCTCAATCAGATTTCTCTAGCTCATGATATCCTTATTTTACTTCTCAAAGGTCTGCCAGTCCTGATAGTAATATATTTTTGTTTTACATCCCAATTTTCATCCTCAAAATGGTGGACTTGGATTTCGGTGTCATCATAGAAGTTGTAGATATCTTTTTTAGCTTTCCCTAGCCACGAAGATAATTTCAATTCGAGGTCTGTAGCCTGAGATATTCTTCAAAGAAAATAGCAAGGTTTGAATGTCTTTTAGCAAAATTCAAGTCTTTCGACTAAAAATTTTACTAAGTCCTCAAATGTTCACTTCTTTTTGTCTTCAGATCTTTTTTTATAACCACTCACCTACAAAGTACCATACACTAACCCATGTAATGATAAAAACTCTAATAATCTAAAAAGATCAAAAAAACACTAAATAACAATTAACAACTAACGTAAAGAGGATTTTTATTAAAACTAGAATAAAACTAATATTTGTAATACAAATACTAAAGATATATCATATTTTAATGCACAAAATGAGATTAAATAACTTTATTTTATAGAGTTATCAAAATGGTGATAAAAATAAAATATTTATTAATTTGACAAATTAGTAATGTAATCAAAGTAAAAAGCAAATTCAATTAAATATTATATTCATGTAATCAATATTTTATTCATTAATAATATACCTCATGTAATCAATTTTTTTAATCATTATTTATACCTTATTTAATTAGACACGTAATCAAAGCTTTAATTATTATTTATATGTTTTAACTAGACACGTAATCAATAACATTTATTCATTATTTATATTCTATTAACTAAAAAGATTAAATTATTCTTATTCATTAGGTATTATTGTAACACGTGACAGTATACCTAAGTGCCTGTCAGGCAAGGTGTTACAATTTCTATTATCTCTTTCTTTAATATTTCGTTTTTAATCTTTAAGGATTATGAATGTCAGATCATTTCCTATGATCACCTCCTTTTCATTTTTCTTCTCTTGAAGAACTTTTTAATATTTCTTTCATTTTATTAATTATGAGCATGTAATTGATATAAAAATGATTCTAAAGTATCTAATACTTTCGCTAGCCATCATTATCCAAGTTCTTTACCTTAAAATCATAACTTAAACTATGATTTATGCTAAAAATGCTCACTAGACCAAAGTCCATATTTTGAGCCTTCTAAGTGATTTCTTCACTTTCTTGTAGCTTTACTTACTTAAAATCTTTCTAACCTTAAATAGAATGTCATCTTCCACTTTAATACATAAGAATCAAAGTAAAAAGGTGACATAACCTCTCAAGGCTGAAACTCGAAGGGTGCATTTCCTATGGGTTTAGTTGCATGGAAACATCTCAATAAGCCTAATTATTAATTCCAACAAGATTTTGGTGTCACTTTATAGAAGAATTTCCAAACTATTACTTCCTTCCTCGTTGACTGAAACCTACACCACTTTAGAATCCTTAGTTTTCTTCTACCTCCTAAGTGAAATTTGCTTAATAAATCACTAAGACATCAAAATATCATTACATAATAGGTGTGAACCATATCTTCCTAAGAAAAATCCCTCCATGGCCAAAACATAGCATGCTGGAAACTCATTCAATCATTCAATTTATTGTGTCAAACAAGTCTAAACTAGCACTAATTGTCATAAAAATTCCATATCTACTCACCTTCATCAAGATTCAAGCCATAGGGAAATCTAACCACTTGAACCCTAGATTGAAATCTTTAAGAAAAGAGAATTAAATAGCACATAACCATAATCTTCATCTAAGTAATTTTAACAAATGACATGCTACAAATCATTCATATTCAATCTTAAAACTCAAAACACCCAAATCTCCATGGATTCAAGATCATCAAAACCATAAAACCCATAACCATGAAGCTTCAAATCTTTAAAAGAGAATAAGTTTAAACAGCAAGCTCTTAGAAAGAGATCTTTGTTACTAATCTTCTTCTTTCTCCCTTTTTCTTCTTCTTTTCCCTTCTTTCTTCTCTTCCTTTCTCTCTCACTCTTTTTTGTTTTCTTCTTTCTTTCCTCTTTCTCTAGCCTCCTAGGAGTTTGTAGGGATTTGTGGTTTTGTTTATTTTAGTTTAACTTATCTTATCTCTTAACTTAAGTCAACAACCTATAGGAACTAACCATCTAGTTAACTTAGGTGTCTCCTTTCATGATAACTTAGTTTTGAACCAAACTAGTTTAATTGAATAGTATCTAGTTAGTTTAGTTTGGTTAGAGTAACTAAGTAATGATTACCTAATCATCACAATTTCTAACCAATCACATGCCTCCAAATGTTAAACCTCCATTTGCCATTCCTTCCACCAATAGTAGGCTTCCACATATGACATTCTAAGTGTCAAGTTCTCATTGGTTAACTTCCTCTATTGTTATTTAATCTTACTAGAACCTAACTAGAAGCCAACTAGAGGATTAGGTGGCTAACTAGCTAGTTACTAGTTTTTACATTTTCATTGGATGAAAAAGTCCTTATTTATAGGCCTAGTTTTACGAAATTATTACTGTTTAGTTTACACTATTTCACTAGATATCTTAATAAATTCTTAGTTCCCCTAAGTAATTTCCTGTGTTCTTTTTAATTAGAGTAACAGAGAAATAATAATAAAAATCAAACAAGACAAGAAATAACAAGAAACAATAGAATAAGCATTAGAGTAATTAGGGGCTATATAATATAAATTAGAAGTGGATGTTACATTTCTCGTGAGTTAAGCAGGTTGGATCGGCCAATCTGCGGGCTGACCCATTACTTGTTTATTCAATGTTTTCTTTTTTAAAATTTATTTTCCTAATAATATTGTTTAATTGTTTCTATATCCACTTATTTTGAAGATTTCATAAAAAAAATGATTAAATTATATAGTTTGAAATAAGATATATAATTAAAAATATTAAAAAAAAGAAAAAATAACTAACAAAAAAGATTGGGTTAGAACCACATAAAATGTTGGCCCCTTTGCTAAATGGACCAACCTGATTTAGCCCACTTAAAGCGAGCCTGTCACAAGTCAAGTTAGCACGTATACCCACCTTTGTGTATGAGGAAATTAAACCCGACTTCAAGTACTTTTAAAAAATATAGGTGCTACTAGCCCTCAAACCTATTGGCGACATCAATAAAAATTGACTAAATCACTACATTGGTCTTCAAAAGATTTCATCAATTTCACATTAGTTTATGAGAGATTTTAATTCTATCTGTGGTCCTTGACAAATAATTTCACCATTCAAGTTACTCCCTGAAAAATTTAAAAGTCAATCATATCAGTTCTTAAATAGGAATTAACTTGAATGATAAAATCATCTGTCAGAGATCACGATGAAATTTAAATCTCTTAGAGACTAATGCAATGTCAGTGAACTCTTCTAAGGACTAATTTGGTGATTTAGTTAGAAGTTAAAAAAATAAAATATATAAGAAAATAAAGATAATTTCTTTATATTACAAAACAAAGTAATTCTTCTTATGTGAATGTTTAAATAAACAAAGAAAGAGAAAGAAATGGATATATTCTTGTTCTTCTTTGATAAGGGATAAGTAAGTATAATGTATTTTTAGAAATTTATCCTTTTACAGCAACATGACAGTTAAACAAATAAAAGGTAATTTTGTATAAACTATACTTTACACGTACAAAAACTCACAACTAAGTTTTCTGCACAAAATTCAAATGCAATCTAATGACTATATATTTGTTCTCTTTTTGTTTGCTTCAATGTCGTTCAATTAACATTATCCAAAAATAAAATAACATATCAATGGAATATTTACAATTTCTGTTTCTAGTAATTTAAGAGCAATTTTCATGTAAAAAAAAAAACATTTAGGAGCAATTGTTTCACAAATCAATCATCATTTGAGAATAATTACAATTGATGGTGAGTGTGATGGTGTATACACTTGTAAGTGATAACATTATTTTCTTTTGTATACAAAAAAAGTTGTGTAACTAACATTATTTTTGGTTGTATTATAAGTAAAGGACCAAAGTAAAAGTTGAAGAGAAATAAATAAGAGTTAGATCAAAGTTTTCATACTCTGCTCACGCTAGTTAAAACAAAGTCAGATTTGATTTTAACAAAAAGAGAAGGATTGCAATAGATAGTGCTAGATTAGATGCAATATATTTAATTATATAAATTATGGCAGAAAATATAACGAAAGGAATAAATCAAGGAAATAAAATGTATTGCCTCAATTTATATTTTATACAAAAGGAATTTGTTGGAATGAATACACACAAGTGCGAAGAAAATCAACTTGTGAACCATTGTGTGATGATGTATGGACTTTCCTTGTGGCAATTGAGGTGACGAACTTCCTCAGCTCAAAGTTTATGATACCAAACAAACTCGGTGATCACAAGTTAGACTTGTCAACTTGCTTACTGCAACAATATAAGATTTTGTATAATTTATGTTAATTATTCTTAAATAAGATTTGATTCTAACACAAAGAGGAGGAATTTGTTGGATTGAATGCACACAATTATTGTCAAGTAAACCAACCTCGAAGCAAATGTGGATAATGTATGGACTTCCGTATGTGGTCGCAGCAGAGGAGACGAACTACCAATTTCCTTAGCTCAAAGGTTTATGATACCATGAAAGCTGGGTGCAAAATACAAAGTGAATAGCGAATTTGAGGAAGGCAAGAAGACAAACACAAGTTGTGCATAATGAGAATGAACGAGTGAGGTGATGAGAGGGGTAACTTTTGCACCTATAATTGAAAGTTAGGCCGCTGTTTAAAAATAATTTAAGATGATTTGATTTCAATTCCTAAATTTGTCTTGACAAACAAAGGAAGGCTCAATGCTTTACTTCCCATTCCAAAGAAGAAAAAATAACAAACAAATATAAGAAAAGTGATGAAAACATAGATGAAGGGGGTCCCAGACACATTAATCAACTGCATTCCTTCATCTCTTTTTTATATAACCTAAGTTTCTATGATATCGCCTAAGTTATTTCTATCAAGAGCTATATCCTTTTAAAACATCCTTCTTTATTAATTAACAAATTAAAGCATTTAATATTTATAAATATAAAAAGCAATCAAAAACATCATTTAGTAATAAAGGAGAATATTAAGAGAATGAGTTAGAAGGATATAAAATTATTCTTCTATCAATTTATGCATTTATTGCACCAAAAAATTAATGTATGCATTTATGTTACACCTATCTCTTGTTCCTCATATACTGACTCCTTTCATTAGTTCTCTATAGTGATGGTCAATTTTCAAAAATTGCAACCTGTTATAGTATATGTTATAGTATAGCAGTATAGTATGCATAATACATCTATTATTCTGGTATATCAGTTACTTAGCTTGGGTGCAGAACACATGTATATATAGTCTTATAGTGTATATTCCAATTTAGTTCAGTGAATGCATATCAGATTCATTTCTCTCTCTCGCTTTCCTCTGTAACCATGGCTATCACGTTCTTCAACACATCCTTCTACTGTTATCTTTATAAGAAGTTAACAAACTTCACGGGTCTTCCTTGGACCCAGACAACTTGGTATGTCAACAATGCTCCCAAGGTCAACGTTTTCCTGATATTTGCCCATAACAAATTCCCCACTTACTTCTTCCTTATACCCAAGAACATCTTGCAGTGAAGCATATTCCATGTAAGGGCCAAAGGGAAGAGGGAATTCCCACACGCTAGTTCTACTAGTGCACTAGGATCTCTTTGGGATATGTAACTTGCCTAATATTTCCCCCAAAACTAATACCTCATTATATATCTCAAACATCGTGCCAAAACAATGATACAACTTCCACCCTCTTGATAGTAGTATAGTCCAATTTATTGTTTTATCTAAGTCTGCTCTTATCCTTATGTACCGAATGAGGCATAGCAATAATCTGTATACTTTCAACATAAACCCATTGGAGTATAATTTCCCAACACATATTATAGACAGATAATCCAGCAGAATTCTTGAGTTGCATGCAGAGAAAGGATATAGGGGCAAAAAACTCTTAGAAGTTTCATGGTTCTTAATTTGTTGCAAATAGTTTCTATTTTTGGGTTTAAGCAACTTCTAAACTAGTATCGCAATTGCCTTGATTGATTTGTCCAATCAAAAGACGAAAGGATCTCAATTGGGGAAGAGTTTGCTCAGTCTCTCATCTTTACAATGCCTTTGATCTCTAACCATGGACTCAAGAATATCCAAGAGATTATCCAAGCCCTCATGGTTCTCCTCTACTGCCTTCAAGGGATAGACAACGGTCTCAAAGGTGGACAAATAACCAGCTTTAGGCTGATTCCTCACATCACTATATAAGCTCACCTCATCCACTTCCAACTTCAAATGCGGTAAAATGTTCAACCAGGGGTTTTTGGTTAGGTGTTAAAATAAGAAGATTTCCTTAATTCGAGTTAAGGATACCTTCCACAGAAAAGAGAAAAGAAATGTGACCGAATATTGCTTTCTGCCTGTCTTGTTAGGTGTTAAAACAAGAAGAATTCCTTAATTCGAGTTAAGGATACCCTCCAGAGAAAAGAGAAAAGAAATCTGACTGAATATTGCTTTCTGCCTGTCTTCATTACTAATTCATCATATGTATATATAGTGTTTTGACTGACACAGGCTCCACAGCCACTAACTACTCTCCTCACGCAAGCCACTCTGTACTACTATCACTACATCATAATTGTTATCTATTACTTATTACACAATCATCTAAATAACCAGGTCTCTTTGTCACCCATTTGGGCATTGAAGACATTGGTCCGTTAGCCTCCTCTCTTATTGGTTCTGAAGTGGAGTTCCTAATGCTATCATTGCCACCCTGAACGGAAAACACCTTGTCCTCAAGGTGTAAATGTGGGTGTTGATGTAGCAACTCAGGCAAGTCCTCCCATGACGCCTCTTTAGGAAAAAGACCTTCCCATTGAACCAAAACACATTGAGGAGAGCCATCTGGAGTTAACTCAGAAGAAATGGCAATTATGGCTAGGGGCTATATCACAGGATGATTTACGAAAGCTAACAGAGGCAGAGCCAGAGGAGGGGATAGGTGGTCCCCCTTGAATGGTTTCAAAACTGAACAATGAAACAAAGGATGTATTTTGAACCCGTCTGGTAGCTGCAATTTGTACGCAACTTCCCCAATCCGCCCTATAATAGAGAAGGGGCCATAGAATCGTTTGGCCAACTTCTGAATTCTAGGGCCAAAGACTGAAGTTTGAAAATACGTTTTAAGTTTGACAAGGACCCAATCACCTACAGCATAGTGGACCTCACGATGGTGTTGATCAGTAAAGTGCTTCATAGCGACTTGGACCTTAAGTAGAGGACTGCAAAGCTTAGTTAAAATGACTTGCTGAGAAGATATATCAATATCCACCATAGCCAATGCAGAGGAACCTGAAATGTAAACAGGAATGGTAGGTGAAGGGCGCCCATACACAACCTAAAATAGGAAGAAACTTGTAGCTGAGTGAACTGAAGAATTATAGTGCCATTCTGCCCATTGTAGATATTTACCTAAAGATCTGGGTGATCATGAGCGAATGCACGGAGGTATTGTTGCAAGACATGGTTTAGCACCTCTGTTTGGCCATCAAATTCAGGATGATAGGCGGTGGATATGCGTAAATGGGTCCCACTGAGACAAAAAGGTTCTTTTCAGAACTTACTCAAAAAGACAGGGTCACGATCGGAAATGAGGCTTTTAGGAAAGCCATGTAACTTACACACTAGTTGAGTGAAGAGTCAACTACTTGGTGGCCGTATAGTGAGTTGGAAGAAGACGAAAGTGAGCAGCCTTTGAAAAATGGTCAACTACGACCAAAATTACAGAGTAGCCCTGATATGGAGGCAAACCTTCAATAAAATACAATGATAAGTCTTCCCAAACCCGAGAAGGAATAGGGATGGGTTGCAACATGCAACAGGCTTGCAAGGAGATGTGTTAGAGATTTGATATGTTGCCAAATCAAACATTTAGAAACAAAGTCAGCAACATCTTTACACCTGGAAGGCCAAGAAAAATTGGCGTTTAATCGAGAAAACGTCTTGGTAATCCCAGCGTGTCCTCCAGTAGGGGAAGAATGAAATTTCTCCAAAAGAGAACTATTGAGAGGGGAACCAGCTGCCAAATAAAGTCTGCCCTTGTGGAAAATAAAACCATCCTTGACTTGAAAGTCACTATGTGCAGAAGGGTCTTGATGCATCTGTTGCAACAAGTGCTGCAAGGAAGAGGATATGCAAACCTCAGCTTTCAATTGATCCACGAAAGCATAGTAAGGCATAGTCAAAAGTAAATAATGCTCTTGCTAGGGGAATTGGGATAAGGCATCAGCCACGGGATTGAGAGAACCAGGTTTGTAAGCAATAGTGTAGTTGAACCCCAATAACATGGATAAGTAGTATTGTTGCTCAAGTGTTTGAATGACCTGAGTGAGTAACTCCTTGATGCTTTTATGATTAGTGAAGATAATAAACTGATGACCGAGAAGATACTGGCACCATTTCTTAACAGCTGCGATAATGGCATGTAACTCCTGTACATATGCAGGGGAATGTTGCATACGAGGGTAGAACTTCTTCCAAAAATAGGCGATGGAATGATTATGCTGCATCAGAACAGATCCCATTCCTATACCAGATGCATCAGTTTGGACAATAAAAGTAGAATTAAAATCTGGGGGTTGTAGTACCGGAGCATGTAGCATAGCCTACTTGAGGTTATCATAGGCAAGTTGAGCATCGAAAGACCACAAAAATGCCTCTTTCTTAAGTAAATCAGTAAGAAAGGCAGCGATGATGGCATAATTTTTGATAAATATGCGGTAAAACCCAGTAAGGTGAAAGAATCCTTGTAAGTCTCTGACAGTAGAAGGAATTGGCCACTAAGCCATAGTTTGAATCGACTTGTCAAAAGCAACACCCTGTTCAGAGATGACATGGCCTAAATATTCCATGGAATGCTGAGAGAAGGAGCATTTGGCCTACTTGAGGTAGAATTGATCATTAGCAAGGCAATCAAAGGCCTGCTCTAAATGTGAAAAATGGGCCTGCAGCGTGGAATTGTATACTAATATATCATAAAAAAAATAACAAACTTGCGTAAAAATGGTATGAACTGAGCATTCATAGTAGATTGAAAGGTGGAAGGAGCGTTACACAATCCGAAGGACATCACCACGAATTCATAGTGGCCCTTATGAGTGCGAAATGTTATTTTTTGAATATCTGCTGGGTTCATACGGATCTGGTGATAGCTAGATTGTAAATCCAATTTGGAAAACCAACAAGTACCATGCAACTCATCCAAGAGCTCATCAACAGTAGGAATTGGGAAGTGGTCTTTAATGGTGAAAGCATTAAGTGCGTAATAATCAAAGCAAAAGCACCAAGAACCATCATTCTTATGCACCAACAATACTGGAAAGGAAAAAAGATCTGCTGCTGGGCCAAATCATACCAGAACTCAACATATCCTATACCTGCTTCTCAATTTCCTATTTCTGGAAGTAAGGATATCGATATAGGCGTACATTAACAGGTAGCGCCCCTAAAAGAATATGAATGTGGTGATGATCAATGAGACGAGATTGGGGAAGAGTTTGGGGTTGATCGAAGAGGTGTTAAAATCAAGAAAGAAGGGTATCTAATTTAGTTGTCAGGTTAGGTTGGATATTAGAAGGTCGATCAGGAGGGATGATAGCTAAGTGATAAAAGGTAGCAAAACTTTCAGTGGAATGGAGTTTACGTAATTGGTGTAAAGTAATTTCAGTAGGAGTAAATGAAGAAACAGCTGATAACTAAACTTGTTTCCCTTGCCATGTAAATTGCATAGTGAGAGCATTGTAATCGGTAAGTATAGGTCCCAACTGTTTAAGCCACTCTACGCTTGGAACCAACTCTGCTCCACTGATAGGTAAGACATAGAGGTCCACGAAGAAAATAGTATTTTTTAACTCAAGGGAAACTTGTTTACATACAAAGGCACATTGTAGTTCCTCGCCATTGCCCACCAAAACTTTGAAAGAAGCAGTAGGAGTCATAGTTAACCCAAGTAATTAGGCAAAGCGAGCTTGTATGAAATTACTAGTGCTTCCACCATAAATAAGGACTTGAATCCTTTGTTTGTTAATGACACCAGCAACCCGTAAAGTCTTAGAGGCTGTGTGGCCCAATAATGCATGAAGACTTATTGGAGCTGTGAAATTGAGAGCAGAGAAACTATGATCGAAAGAATGATCAGGATCCAATAATTTTGGTGACTTTGAAGCAAGTGCCGAATCATTGACATCCTCGATGACCATCATAAGAAACTTAGCCCTACATCAGTGTCCTATGTGGAACTTTTCATCACAATTAAGACATAAACCCTTTTCCCTATGAGCTTCAATATGGGTAGGTATAAGGCGTTTAATTGGAATGGAAGGTTGTGGAGATGTTTGAGGTGTAGGTAGGATAGGAGGTTTGTGAGTAGAAATAGTAGAGGTAACAAGGAAAATAGGGGAAGGACGGTAAAAGGAAGTGGGAGAAGAATGTGAGCATTAGTGATCGTTGAGTTTGTCCTCCTGGAGCCTAGTAAGGTCAATTGCTTGAGATAAGGTGATTGGTAACAAAACTTGGACTTCCTTTCGAATCTCAGGTTTCAGACCCAAAATGAAACAGTTAAAAAAAAAAAAAAGGTAAACCAATTTCTCAATTTACTCATGCCTCAAACTGTGATTGATTATCACGTACCGATCCTTTTTGCTGGAGTTTGAATAGTTTGCCACTGAGGTCTTCATACAAAGAAGGGGCGAACTTGGTCTACAATGCACGCAAGAATGTTCTCCACGAGTAAAACTAATTATTAGCATGCATCCATTGATATCAGCTGAGAACTTCACCATCCATATAAAAGGAAGCAATAGTTAAATGTTGATCCTCTGGAGTTTGATGGTATTGGAAGAATTGAGAAATTTTGAAGCTCCATCCTAATAGACCTGTACCATCAAAGTGAGGCACATCAAGCTTGAAGGAGGCTTTAGGAGTAGAGGACGACGCAGAATGGGTATGAGAGGATCCAGAATTGGGAGAGGTTGAGTGTTCAATTTTTGTTTCCAACGACGCTAGACGATTACTCATATCCTCAAGGCATTTGATGAGTATGACCAGTGAATTGGTAAGTTTGGAGATAGACTCCTCAATTTTATCGATGGTAGCAGCCTTGAATTTGGTGGAATCAACCATGGAGGAAAGTGTAGAATGAAAACACCAGATGTTAAGTGTTAAAAAAAGAAGAATTCCTTAATTTGAGGTAAGGATACCCTCCAGAGAAAAAAGAAAAGAAATGTGACAGAATATTGCTTTCTGCCTGTCTTCATTAATGATTAATCGTATGTATATATAGTGTTCTAACTCACATAGGCTCCACACCCACTAAATACTCTCCTCACGTAAGCCATTTTGCACTACTAACACTACATCATAATTGTTTTCTATTACTTATTACATATAATCATCTAAATAACCAAGTCTTTTTGTCGCACGTTTGGGCCTTGAAGACATTGGTCCATTAGCCTCCTCTCTTGTTGGTTCTGAAGTGGAGTCCCTAGTGCTATCATTTTCACTATAAATTCTTTTTGCCTTAGCCCATGTTCCATCTTGACCAATCAAGATCTTCACCTCAAAACCAATAGCATTTAGGTCACTAATATTAATAGCCTTGTCAAAAGGAAACAATAGTATTGATTCGGGAGGAACCTCAAGTTCAAATTCTTTATCTTCTTTTAAGTTAATGCCCCTATTTAATTGTCTTTTTGCAACTTCTTCACCAAAAAACCTTTTGAGAGTGCATTACAAGCTTCAGGTTGAGCCAAAATCTTGTTAAAAATGAACTTATGAGATTGTGATTGTGGCATTCAAATATGAGACAGAGAGCTAATGGCACCATATTTGCCAATGGTAACAATAATAGTAGGTCCTCTATTCTTTTCTTGGACACCTCCAGTTAATTCAAAATTTTGATGAAGTGGATATTTCTCAACTTGATCATTCATTACTAATTTACTATGTAACATTCACTCTTAATTTATAATAAGTTATATGGTCAATATAGCCCTTAATTACTCTAATGCTGTTTTTTTTATTTATTGGTATTTTCTACCTTGTTTAACTTATATTATTGTTTTTCTATTACTTTAATTAGAGAGAACAGAAAAAGTTACCTAGGGAAACAAAGAACTTGATGAGATGCCAAGTGGAACAATGTAAAATTAACAGTAGCATTTTCGTAATATTAGGCTTGAGTAGAGGCATTTTTGTCTTGTGAAAAATATTAAATCCAATAATTAACTAAATTAATCACTTAAACCTTAAATTAGTTTCTAATTAGTTTCTAATTAAATTAAGTGACATAACATAAACTAACTAATGAGAAAGTGACACATAGACGGCCACATGTGCAAGTCTCTAATTGGTTCAAGAAAATGGCCAATAGAAGTGCAACACTTGGAGGCTTCTAATTGGCTAGGGTTATAATAATTATATAATCATTACTTGGTTACTTTAACCAAACTAATCCAACAAATACTATTTAATTACATGGAATCTAGTTCAAATGGAACTAGACCATCATTACAATGGATAATATAGGAGACTAAATAGTTACTTTGTCACGGCCCCGACTTCGAGCCATGACTGGCACATAGGTTAGGCTAACTTAATATTCACATAACGTAGCAACCCTAACTTAAAAGATCTTAACCAATAATTTCAAATGCCTTAATAGGCCAACTAAAAATTTAGCAGAGTTTTCCCTAACAATGGACTAACCCGATATTTAATATAACAATGGACGATTTACATTACTATACTAAAAAAAAAATCAAAGAATACATCACTCTATTCATAAGCCACCAACACAAAACGAAAGTCTACCAAAAGATGAATGTGCCTAGGAGAAAATTTGCAAACCCAGGACCCAGCTACTCAACTGTTTGGTAATCAGAATAATAAAAATAATAAGGGTGAGTCACACAGACTCAGTAAGAGAATAACAAGTATAATGGCTATAAAAAAAAGAAACAAGTACAAAACTAAATATTTAACTTCAAGTATTTGAAAAATATAATAATTTAATGAAGTAGGACTCATAACAAAAATGTATTAATTTCTTTCATTTGCCAAAAAATATATACAGGCATAAAGCTTCTTAAAAATCAACCATGTGAGTTTTTGAAAGAACTATAACACAAGTCGGGGAGTTAACTCAACCCAATAAGCTAAATCTCATGATTCTCGTAAGCTAGGGGCCTTACTTCACTCGGCACAAATCTCATAGCTAAGGTTTGTTCACCTTAAAACTATAATGGGCTAAGGGTCCGCTCAACCAATAGCCAATCAATTATCATTTCAAGCTAGAAGCCTTTTCTCACCCGGCATGACTCTCATGGCTAAGATCCGCTTACCCTACAACCAATGAAAGGAGCTAAGGGTCTGCTCACCGAATAGCCAAACAATCTCTGAATCTATTACGTGCACATGAGCCGTTATATCTCGTTGCTAACGGCAAATGGTGTTCTAACATGGAACCCACAATGAATGTTCAAAAAATTTTCTGATCACATATCCTCATTTCTCAAGTCTCTTAATAAAATCAAATCACTTTCAGAAACATAGAATTCAACACTTTTCATATATATAACTTTAACTAATTTATAAGCCCAAGGACATAAATAGTGTCATTATAACAATAGAAATTTAGCATATGAAGCTATAACTTCCGCCAATATTTTTTCATATAATAAATAAAATTATTATTTTGGACATATGAAGCTAAAACTTCTGCCAATATTTTCCATATAATAAATTAAATTATTATTTTATTTTCCAAAATAATAAAAATATGACACTTTCAAAAATAAATAATCACATAACTAGCATGATCATAAAATTCATTAAAATTTAAATCTCAAATAGTATTTCAAATATGACTAAGGAACTAAACCATAGAGGTATATATATAAATATTCAAAATACACCATAATGTAAATTATCCACTCACAAACTAGGAGCTTAGCCAAAGTCTATCCAAAGCAATGCCAATAGCTCAACCCGAAGTAAGAAAAGTGGTCCTTGAAGTATATAGTACCAACAAAATATTCTAATAAATTACCATAGCAAAATGATAGCTTCCGTAATGTCAAAGCCATTTCTAAAAACTTTCCACACCCTCCACTTGAAGCCATAACCATAGAAATTAGGGTTACCCATTAGATTATCAAATTTTAAGTTAGGGAGGCTTTAGAAAAATTATTCTAAGCGTAGATAACCAATGGGAGATAAGTATATGTCAAATCTCCAAATTATAGGGTTTAGGGCTTTCTTCATTCCACTAGAAATTAAGCATAACTAAGACTTGGCTTACCTATAAAGCCTAGAAGAACTAAAACTCTTAAACTCATAGATTTCTCCTTAAAATCCTAAAATATACTCTCTTCACCAAGGCCATACAGCAAGTATTTCATGGTTTTTTGCTTAAATGGTACAAAGAAATCAAGAATCAAGATGTGGGAACTTATCTCAAGCTCAAATGCAAGTGGGTTGGTGCCAAAATGGAGGAGAAACAAGGAAGATTGGGGATAGGGGAAAAGACGGACAGCAAAAAGAGAGTGGCTCTCCTATCCGAAAATGAAGACAGTACGGGAGAGGGGGTTTCGGTTCTTTTTGTTTTAAAACATTCTGATCCTTTTATTTTTAAACTTGGGTGGGACGCATAATTTAAAGCGATGGTATTACATTCTCTCTCCCTTAAGAAAATTCGGACCCCGAACTTAATAATGATGTACTTACCAATAGATTCAAAGAGATATGGATACGCTTCACGCTTGGTTGTCCCCGATTCCTAAGTTTCTTGCTCACTAGTCGATCCTTTCCAAACAACCTTTACTGAAGCAATATCCTTATATTGCAAATGCCTTGCTTGCCTGTCTACTATAACTACTAGTTGCTCTATATAATAGAAATGCTCATCTAGCTGTATTGATTGATGATGGACAAAATAAGAGGGAATATAAACATATTTCTGAAACATGGAAACGTGGAAAATAGGATGAACTCTGACAAGATTTGGTGGAAGGGCTAAATGGTAGGCTACTAATCCAACTTTCTCAAATATGTCAAATGAACTAATGAACCTTGGGCTTAACTCACCCTTCTTACCAAACTGCAAGACACCTTTCATATGGGAAACTCGTAGAAACATATGCTCTCCCACTCCAAACTCCAAAGGATGACGTCTCCTATCTGAATAAGATTTTTGCTTACTTGGAACAATTACCAACTAGTCTCGAATCAATTGAACTTTCTCAAACCAACCAATTAGCGACCTACAACATCCTCCATACAGAGCCTCGAATGGTGCCATCTGGATACTAGACTGATAGATGTTATTGTAAATGAACTCCATCAATGATAAGTATTGATCCTAACTTCCTCCAAGGTCTAGCACACAAGCCCGAAGCATATCCTTCAATATCTGTATAGTCCTCTCAGACTAACCATTAGTTTGAGGATGTAATGTAGTATTCAATTCCAATTGAGTCCCCAAAGACACCTGGAAAGATCTCCAAAATTAGGTAGTGAACTGAGGTTCTCGATCAGAAATGATAGACATTGGCACACCATGAAGGAATACTATCTCATCTAAATATAGCTTGGCATACTGAGCCACTATGTAGGAAGTCTTCACAAGCAAGAAATGTGGAGACTTAGTCATCCGATCCACAATTACCTAAACAAAGTCATATCCTTTTGAGGTCTAGGCAACCCCGTTACAAAATTTATAGTGATTTTCTCTTATTTTCACTTGGGTCTTCTAATCTACTGAAGCAAACCTGCTGGCTTTTGGTTCTCAGCTTTAACCTACTAACACACTAAGCATCTAGATACAAACTCCGTTACATCTTTCTTCATCTCGTCTTACCAGTAAAATACTATCAAATCATGATACATCTTGGTGGAACCTGGATGGATCATATAAGAAGAATAATGGGCTTCTCCTAGAAACTTTCTCCTTAAATCCTCTACATTTGGAACACATAAATAGGAACCACAACTCAAAACACCCTCGGAGTTAATCATAAACTCAAAAACTTTGCCCAATCGAACCTTCTCCACAATATTCATTAGGTGGGGATCTTGGCTTTGCGCTACACATGAGCCATCAATGATTTTGCATTCGTGACTTCAAATTGGACTCCACTCTCCACAAGATCCTAAAACTCCTTTACTACTGGCCTCCTACTTTTAGCTATATGCGTAAGACTACCCATAGACTTTCTACTCAAGGCATTAGTAACCATATTTGCCTTTCCTAGGTGATATAAAATTGTACAGTCATAGTCTTTTAGGAATTCCATCCACCTCCTTTGCTTTAAGTTTAAATCTCTCTGTTCAAAAATGTACTTAAGGCTCTTATGATCTGTATAAATCTCACACGTCTCACCATAAAGGTCGTGTCTCTAAATCTTAAGGACAAATATCATTGCTGCTATGTCCAAATCATGTGTGGGATAATTCTACTCATGATTCTTAAGTTGCCTAGATGCATAAGCTATTACCTTTCCATACTACATAAGCACACAACCCAAACCAACTCTAGATGCATCACAGTAAATTGTATTACCACCATCACTTGAAGGTAAAGCCAAAACTGGAGTTGAAGTCGAGCAAGCCTTTAGTTGCTAGAAAATCTTCTCACACGCCTCAGTCCACTGAAACTTAACTTGCTTTTAAGTCAGCTTAGTCAAAGGAGCTGTAAGCTTAGAAAAGTCCTTGACAAACAGATGGTAATATCTCGCCAAGTCAAGAAAGCTACAAATCTATGAAACAAATGTAGGCCTATGCTAACTGTGAACTGATTCTACCTTTTTTGGATTAAAACTTATTCCTTTCTTAGTCACTACATGCCCCAAGAACATCACACTATCAAGCCAAAATTCACATTTGGAGAACTTGGCACACAACTTGTGCTCCTTTAAAGTTTGTAAGGCTAACCTCAAGTATTACTCGTATTCATCCTTACTCTTGGAATACACTAAGATGTCATTAATGAATACTATCACAAGTGATCTAAGAATGGCTTAAAGACTCAATTCATCAAGTCCATAAAAGTTGCTGGGGCAGTCGTGTGAGACCAAAAGACATAACCAAGAACTCATAATGTCCATAGCCAATATGAAAAGCTACCTTTAGTATGTCTTCTCTTCTTATCTTCAATTGATGATACCTAGACTGCAAGTAAATTTTTGAAAAATATTAGGACCCCTGAAGCTGATCAATAAGTCATTAATACGAGGTAAAAGATACCTATTCTTCACTGTTACCTTGTTCAATTGCCAGTAGTCTATACACAACTGAAAAGAATCGTCCTTCTTCTTCACAAACAATGCTAGTGTAACCCAAGGAGAACAACTAGGGCAAATGGAAACCTTACCAAGAAGATCTTTTAGTTGCTCCTTTAACTCCTTAAGCTCAGCTAGAGCCATACGATACGAGGGTATAAATATCAATTGGGTGCCTGGAACCAGATCTAACAAAACTCTGTCTCTCTATCAGGTGGTAACCCAGGCAATTCCTCAAGAAAAACATCTGGGTACTCACTCACTACTGAGACTTGCTCCAAGGTAACCTCAGGCATACAAGTGTCTTTAATCGAAGCTAGGTATCCCTTCCAACCTTTTCTTAATAATCTCTGAGCTACAACAACTAAAATCAAGTTACAAGGTGACAAACTCTGGTCACCTTGAACATGAAGTTGGTTCCTCAGGCATATCAAACTTTATCTCTTTATTGTGATAATCAAGAGTAACATGAGAAGAAGCCAGCCAATCCATGCCTAAAATCACATCAAAATCCACCATATCAAGTATTATCAAATCTACTAACAACTGTTTATCAGCTACTAAAATCTCACAAGATCTATACACAGTATTAGCTAATAAAGAATCACCCATCAGCGTAGCTATAATCAAAGGCTTAACTGAGGGTGAAGAATCTCTCCACAGGTGAGAAGCAAAGAAAGGAAACACAAAAAAATGTGTAGCTCTAGGGTCAAAAAAAAATATGAGCATTTTGCAAGCAGACTGAAAGTATACTTGTCACCATAGCATTGGATGCCTGAGCATCCTGACGAGTTATAGCAAAGACATGAGCTTGCCCTCTACCTACTTGTCCTGGGCCTCTTCCTCCTGCTCTTCTACCACCATGCTTAAAGCTAGCAAATCCCTGAGTACTTGAACCACCAAACTATCTCACGGTACTACTAGTGCTACTAGTGTTGAAGCTCTGCTGGAAGAAGGTTGTGAAGATAGCATAGGACAATTCCTCATGAAATGTCCCATCTGCCCACACTAAAAACATCCACCTGAACTCTGCTTACAAGGTCCAGCATGTACTCTCCCAGAGATGACACAAGTGGTAGGAATCTAATCATAATGCCTCTGACACTAAACACTACCTTGGTTCTGGGGTCTGCTAGCTATCTGACTATGAGTGCTGGACTGCTGCTGATTCCTCTGTTGGCCCTATAGGCCTTGACCTACAATCTCTCTAGAACCACTACTACCATGGCCTTGATGGCCACCACGTGATGTCTCAAAGCGTGATCTCTTACGCAAGTCGTGTGAGCCTTCTCCTCTCTTCTTATGCCTGCACTCAATGGTCAAAGCTTTATTCAAGGCCTTGTTATAGGCCATACCACGATGTCCTGCCATTGACCTAAATAAGTTTCCCTTTTGGCCTTCCACAAATCGCTAAACTCGTAGCTCCTCTGTGAATGCCAATTGTGGTGCATATTTGGCCAATTACATAAACTGAATATTGTACTTCATCACTAACATCTGATCTGACTACACAAGAGCCTCAAAACTCTTGAGCCCAGGCATCCTTGACACTTGCAGTAAGAAATAAGTCATGAACAATCTAACAAAACTCATCCCAGACCAAAAGAAGTGGCCTAGTTCACCTCCTAAGAAGCATAGTCTCATACCAACTCCTGGCCACATCTCACAAATGAAATGTTGTCAACTCAACCATCCTGACTGGAGAACCCAAACCCTTGCATATGCATGCTCTCTCATCAACAAAGCTCTGGCAATCCTCCTAGGTGTAGGAGGATTAAGTTTTGTGAACTCAATCGAAAAAAACCTCATACCTTCTGGCAGGTACAGGCTGCTGCTCCCTCTGCCTTGCCTCTAGGAGAGGCTCTGGATCTACTTGGGGTTGGTCTACAACAACATTCATAAATTACCGCATTATCTACTATAGAATCTGCATACCAGCTGCTAATTGAGCTAGTACCAGATCACCATGTCTAGCTCTAGGAACCTCAACATCAGGTAATCTACTAATACCTCCACACCTGCCCCTACCTCGACCATGGCTACAACTAAGCCCACGTTCTCTTGTGAGGATCTCATGAGGCCAAGTAGAAGCCTGAACAAAATTAGTCCTCCTAGCTTATCTAATCCTGGGTGGCATATTCACCTAATTAAAATAAGGACATAGATTAAATAAGAGACAAGAATATCAAAGAAGAATGAATAAATAAAGATATAACTGAATATACAACTCAGACAAGTGACTCCAGTTCAACAGGTGGGTGAGCATAGCTTCTTGCATGTAAGTTGTGCCCGAATGCACAAGCTATAAACAAGATTCTACAATTACCCAATTTTGTAGCTAATAGGACCTGCTAGCAAAGCTCTAATACCAACTTTGTCATGACCCAACTTTGAGCTGTGACTGGTGGACAAGTTAGGCTAACTCAACATCCACCTAACCTAGCATACCTAACTTAAAAGATCTTAACCAATAATTTCAAATTCCTTAATGGGGCCACCGAAAATTTGGTAGAGTCTCCCCTATAAATGAACTAACCCGATATTTAATATAACCTACAAAAGCTTTAATATATTCAATATATCATCAGGCAGATTAATAACTACATACATGTATGTATATATATATATATATATAAATGCAATCACAACTATTTATGAAAACAAGCTATAAGAGGATTTACATCACTATACTCAAAAAAATCAAAGAATACATCATCTATCCCTATAACTGTAAAATACTGGAGTCTAAGACCTCGTAAGCCTATAACACAAAACAGAGGCCTACCAAAAGGTGAATGTGCTGGGAGGAAGTTTGCAAATCCCATGACGTAGCTACTCAACTGCCTACAGATCTGAATAGTAAAAATAGTAGGGGTGAGTTGATAATTGAATTTTATCACACTTAATTGTTGCATTTGATTAATGATTTTAGGGCTGTTTAGTGTGTAATTAATGATTTTTGGTCTAAATTGGGCTTTGGGCTTTTAATTGGATTTAATTCATTTTTTCGTGTTATTTTTCCAGATTTACACTGTTCCAGTATTTTGATCATAACTTTTGTTATAGGTATCCGATTAACCTCATTCTTGTTTCATTTTGCAGATAACTCAAAGAGCTACAAATGGTATTAGAGGCTTGAAGGCCAAGTTCGGATAAGAAGGCAGTCAAAATTGGAGCCAAAGTCAGTCACGAAATTCTGGAGCTATGTTTAGTTAATTGGGCTTAACTTTGTAATTAGGAGTCCAAATTACATGGGACCAAAGCCATTAGTTATGTTTTTAATTTGGGCCAGTTTTGGAGCCTTGACCCTGTTTAGTTTTAGGTTTAAATAGCATATTAGGGTAACATGAATAGCAGCTTTTGATTTTGGAGAAATTTCATATCTACACCTCTTCTCTTTTCTCTCATCTTGTTCTTCTTTTTCTTTCCTTTTCGTTTTTTTTTTTTTTCCCAGCCATGGTAGGCTAACTTTCCATTCAATCAACCCATGAGTTGAGGATTTTGCTGTTGAATCCAGAGGACCCGTGCTCTCCATGAACTGAATCCGTTTTTCTTCCCCCTTTTACTCGAATTAAGCAACACGATTGTGTACGTTGAATCCGAGCGGATGAGGTTTGTCCATGAGGTTTGTTTATGATTTCTGTATTTTGATCATCCAGGGGAAGGGATTAAATGTTAGATTTAATATTTAGGTTTATTAACCCAAGGGACTTAAAATCAAAACAGGTTGAAGTGAACACTGTGCGATGGCATGGGTGAACACACGCCAAGAGTTTGATTAAATGCTAGGTGATTGTCTAGTAGAGAGGGTTCCTATATGAATGCAGGGATTCCGATTTGTTTAGGGTCAACCACGAGATTCAGTAATTCTTTGTCCAGTGACGGATGTCCTTGAAACCTCAATTCTAGGTTGGTTGATTGCTTTTAAATTGTTAATTTCGTTTTATCTCTTGCTTTAATTTTAATCGAATTAAAACCCCTCCTGTTTATTGTTTTGTTTTTAATTGAGTGATTTAGTTCTATGCAAAAATCTTTGGGAGACGATCCAGGTTGTCCTATTTTACAAATTTCTTTAAAGCCTGATTAATTTGAGTGAGTTCGACAGTTCACGTCAAATTTTGGCGCCGTTGCCGGGAAACTTTTTGCATTGTTCTTTTGATCTCAATTATTGCATATTAACAGCAGATTAGAGTAGAGTAGCTGCATTTTCATTTTATTCCTTGTTCCACACTTGAGTAGAGTAGAGTAGCTTAGTAGTGGTCGAAAGTGTCGCATAATTGGACTAACCTGTGGAGTTAGGTGCTGAGGCTGGGTATCCAAAGTTTATCCACCATCCTGAGCAAAACTAACGGGGTTAATCTGGGTTCAAAATCTCGAAATTCCTTCATTTGGTATGAGTTTTCTTGCTAAATTCCATCGTTTAGACCACTTTTTCAATTTTTTTTATTTTTCTGATTTTTAAAAATCGCCAAAAAATTATATAAAATCAAAAATACATTTTAGAATTTTTACTGTGGCGGTCCCATAATTTTAAAATTCATTTGATAGTGTTTCTGATTTTATTTTGGCTAATTTCTTAGTGTGGTTTACATATTTTGTATGCTGTTAGTGTTTTTGCCTGTTATGCCTTATGCTGTTATGACTAGGAGTAGTAACAATACACATGACCTGATTGCTTTTGATCCTGAAATAGAGAGAACATTGCATGTTGCTAGAAAGGGCTTCTAGGCTAAGTCATAGGATTGTTACTGAACTTGATCCTGAGTCTGAGCATATTCAGCATATTGAGCATTCTGATTCTGTTCCATCTGTTAATTTTCCTAGTTCTTCTAATAGTGTAGATTTTACTTATTCTAGTAATAGTTTCATTAATTCTGAGAGCATGGACAATAGAACTTTAAAGGAATTGGCTGCACCTGACGTTAACTATCAACCCTTGTGCATCCAATATCCTGATCTTGATGCTGACTTTGAGCTTAAATCTGGTCTTATCCATTTGCTTCCCAAGTTTCATGGTCTTGCAGGTGAGGATCCACATAAGCATTTGAAGGAGTTCCATGTGGTTTGTAGCACAATGAAACCACAAGGAATTGATGAGGAGCAGATTAAATTGAGAGCTTTTCCTTTCTCTCTAGATGGAGGAGCTAAGGACTGGCTGTACTACCTTCAACCCTCATCCATTGGAAGCTGGAATGACATGAAGAGATTATTTTTGGATAAGTTTTTCCCAGCCTCAAGAGCCACTGCAATCAGAAAGGAGATATGTGGCATAAGGCAAGCAAATGGAGAGAATTTTGCATGAATACTGGGAGAGGTTCAAGAGGCTATGTACAAGCTGTCCACACCACCAGATATCTGATCAGTTGCTGATAGTATACTTCTATGAAGGCTTGTTACCCATGGACAGAAATATGGTGGATACAGCCAGTGGTGGAGCTTTAGTTGATAAGACACCTGCTGCGGCTAGAGAATTGATAGCAAACATGGCAGCTAATTCCCAACAATTCAGCACTAGAGGCAACCAGCAGTGGGGTGTTCTCAATTCAAGGCCACCCCCAGTCCAATATCACAGTGCCCAGAAACCAGCAGTAGCGTGCAGTGCAGACCACCAAAGACTGGAAAATAGACTAGAGCAGTTGACCTCATTAGTAAGGCAATTGGCAGTGACACAAACAGTGCATTCTCCTACACCACAGATAAGCAAACCATGTGGTATCTGTTCTGATCCACTCCACCCCACTGATGCTTGCCTAACTCTGCAAGAGGGCACCTCTCCAGACCAATCAGTAGCTGCAGCAGGAGTCTTTCTTTGGAAAGCCACAGTATCAGCAGCAACATAATCCATTTTCAAACACTTATAATTCTGGCTGGAGAGATCATCCAAACTTAAGGTGGAACCAGAACCAGAACCAGAACCAGATTCAGAACCAGAACCAGCAGAATTTTCCACAATACCAACATAGGCAGTTTCCACAGCACAAATAGAATTTCCAACAACAGCAGACCAGTAGTGGTCCTTCACTGGAAGATTTGGTGAAGCAGCTTGCAACGAACAATTTACAATTCCAGCAGAGAACTGAATCTTCCATTCAGAATTTGCAAACTCAGATTGGGCAGTTAGCAACATCACTGAACCAGCTCCAACCCCAGGGATCTAACAACTCTCTTCCTTCATAGACAATTCCTATTCCGAAGGGGAATGTCAGTGCTATATCCCTAAGGTCTGGCAAGCAACTAGAAGAGCCCAAGCAAACTGCAGTTGAGGCTGAACCAACCCTAGAAAAGGAGAAGAGACTGATGCTAAGAAAAGTGAAACATTGAAGAAAGGCAATGATGAGTCTGAAACCCCCATCCCTCTACCTTTCCCTCAGAGAGCCCTTCAATCCAAAAAGTTGACAGAGAAAGCACAAGAGAAGGAGATCTTAGAGACGTTTAGAAAAGTTGAAGTTAACATCCCTCTCTTAGATGCGATCAAGCAGATTCCCAATATGCCAAATTTCTGAAGGAGTTATGTTACTAACAAGAGGCGACTGAAGGGGAATGAGCGAGTGAGGCTTGAGCCAGAATGTGTCAGCACTCATCCAGCCCATGCCTAAAAAGTGCAAAGATCCAGGGACGTTTACTAATCCTTGCATAATTGGAAATTGTAAATTTGATGATTGCATGTTAGACTTAAGTGCTTCCATAAATGTCATGCCTGAATCTGTTTATAATTCTCTTGGCCTCGGTCCTTTGCGTGCTACTGGTATTGTTATCCAGTTAGCTAATAGGAGTAATGCCCACCCTGCTGGTCTGATTGAGGATGTTTTAGTTAGAGTAAATGAATTAATATTCCCCTGCTGATTTTTACATTTTAGAGATTTTGGGTGAGTCTCCTAGAAGTGGACCCCCGATTATTCTCGGGAGGCCTTTCTTGAAAATAGCTAGGACTAAGATAGATGTGCATTCTGGTACTCTTTCCATGGAATTTGGTGATAGTATTGTGCATTTTAATATCTTGATGCCATGAAACATCCTAGGGAAGAGCATTCAGTTTTGTTTGTATCGATGTGATTGATTGATGTGGTTGATGATGTTTATGCTGAATTGTGTGTTGATTATCCAGATTTTGTATCAGTTAATGACGTTGTTGTTTGTGGTTGTACTGATAATGAATGGTGCCCTGTTTGCACTGAATTTTCATGCTTTTCTAGTTTTTTTGCGATGCACTAGATAGTGATGATGATTCTGATTTAAGTGGTGATTCTGACTTGCTTGGGGATGTTAATTCTGATGTGAACATTGTGCAGTCCGGGCAAAGTTCTGCTTCCTTAAATTTATTTTCAGGCACTATAGTTCAATGTGTACATGCTGCAGAATTGGGTGCAAACCCACCAAGCTTCTCCCCTATACTGAGCAGTCGCCTAAGTTGGAGCTGAAATCTCTACCTGATCACTTAAAATATCCCTTCCTGGAGGAGAATGAGCAGCTGCCAGTCATTGTGGCAAGAAACCTTCTACCTGATCAAGAGGAGCAGCTGATGGATTTATTGAAGAAAATAAGAAGGCGATTGGGTGGACTTTAGCTGATATTGTTGGCATTAGCCCTTCCATTGCATGCATGAATTTCATTGGAAGAGGATGCTAAGCCATTGAGGCAACCTCAGAGGCCCCTGAATCCCCTTATTCTAGATGTGGTAAAGAAGGAAGTGACTAAGCTCCTGCAAGCTGGCATTATCTACCCCATCTCTGACAGCTAGTGGGTCAGCCCAGTTCAGGTAGTCCCCAAAAAGTCTGAGTGACTGTAGTGGCCAACCAGAAAAAAGAGCTAATTCCCACAAGAGCTCAGAACAGCCGGAGAGTCTGCATAGACTACCGAAAGCTCAACCAGGCCACCCGCAAAGATCACTATCCTTTACCCTTTATTGATCAGATGTTGGAGCGGTTGGCTGGCAAGTCTCACTATTGTTTCTTGGATGGCTACTCAGGCTACTTCCAAATCCATATTGCACCAGAAGATCAAGAGAAGACTACCTTCACATGCACCTTTGGAACATTTGCTTACAGAAGGATGCCTTTTGGACTCTGCAAATGCCCCTGGAACTTTCAACGGTGCATGGTAAGCATCTTTTCTGAATTTTTAAGAGGATTGCATGGAAGTATTTATGGATGATTTTACTGTGTATGGGTCTTCTTTTGATGCATGCTTGGGTAGTTTGGCTAGAGTCTTGAATAAATGCATTGAGGGACCAATCTTGTGTTGAACTTTGAGAAATGTCATTTCATGGTTGAGTCAGGGATAGTTTAGGACACGTAGTGTCTAGAAAGGGTATTGAGGTAGATCCTACTAAGATAGATGTTATTTCTGCTTTACCTACCCCGCGTCTATGCGGGAAGTCGTTCTTTTCTTGGGTCATGTAGGATTCTACCGGCGCTTCATCCAGAACTTTAGCAAGATTGCCCGGCCCCTGTCCAACCTTCTCAGCACGACACAGATTTGTGTTGATGATGAGTGTAAGTCGGCCTTTAATCATTTGAAGCGCTTGCTTGACCACAACTCCGGGTGATCCAGCCACCAGATTGGTCTCTTCCATTTGAGCTGATGTGCGATGCCTCCAACAATGCTATTTGTGCAATTCTTGCTCAGCGAGTCAATAAGGCTCCTCATGTCATTGCCTATGCCTACAAGACTTTGGATTATGCCCAGTCTAATTACACAACCACTGAGAAAGAAACTTTGGCTGTACTTTGCACTTGATAAGTTTAGGTCATATCTGCTAGATACTAGGGTGATTGTCTTTTCTGACCATGCAGCCTTTGAAGTTTCTTTGAAAAAAGGCAATGCTAAGCCTCGACTTATTCGGTGGATGTTGTTGCTCCCAAGAATTCGACATTGAGATTAAGGATAGAAGTGGAGCAGAGAACTGGGTAGCTGATCACTTGAGTCGGATCATTACCATCCTTCTGACCTCTCTCCCATCAGGATGATTCCTAATGAGCAGCTTTTACAGCTGCAAGGTAAGCTTCCATGGTATGCTGACTTGGTAAATTATTTGGTTGCTGGTGTTTACTTGCGGATTCCACTAGGGCCCAGACTCTGAAATTGAAAA
>NSJW01000752.1:108039-190742 GCA_019955255.1 Castanospermum australe
GTGAATCTAAATACTATGTTTGGGATGACCGTTATTTGTGGAGAGTCTGTAATGACTAAGTAATTAGGAGATGTGTGCCTGATAATGAGTTTCATTCCATTTACATTTTTTGCCATGCTTCTGCCTGTGGTGGTCACTTTGGACCAACTGATGTACATGCTGCAGAATTGGTGAACCCACAAGCTTCTTCCCTCTACTGAGAGCCGCCTAAGTTGGAGCTGAAATCTCTACCTGATCACTTAAAATAGGCCTTCCTGGAGGCAATGAGCAGCTGCCAGTCATTGTGGCAAGAAACCTTCTACCTAATCAAGAGGAGCAATTGATGAGATTATTGAAGGAAAATAAGAAGGCGATTGGGTGGACTTTAGCTGATATTTGGCATTAGCCTTCCAGTGCATGCATCGAATTCATTGGAAGAGGGTGCTAAGCCAGTGAGAACCTCAAGGTGCCTGTCCCCTTATTCTGGATGTGGGAAGAAGATGTGACTAAGCTCCTGCAAGCTGGCTTATCACCCCATCTTGACAGCCAGTGGGTCGCCCAGTTCAGGTATCCCCAAAAGGTCTGGAGTGACTGTAGTGGCCAACCAGAAAAATGAGCTAATTCCCACAAGAGCTCAGAACAGCTGGGAGAGTCTGCATAGACTACCGAAAAGCTCAACCAGGCCACCCGCAAGGATCACTATCCTTACCCTTTATTGATTAGATGTTGGAGCGGTTGGCTGGCAAGTCTCACATTTGTTTCTTGGATGGCTACTCAGGCTACTTCCAAATCCATATTGCACCAGAAGATCAAGAGAAGACTACTTCACATGCCCCTTTGGAACATTTGCTTACAGAAGGATCCCTTTGGACTCTGCAATGCGCCTGGACCTTTCAGCGGTGTATGATAAGCATCTTTTCTAAATTTAGAGGATTGCATGGAAGTATTTATGGATGATAGTGTATGGGTCTTCTTTTGATGCATGTTGGGAGTTTTGCTAGAGTCTTGAAAAATGCATGAGACCATCTTGTGTGAACTTTTGAAAAATGTCATTTCATGGTTGAGTCAGATAGTTTTAGACACGTAGTGTCTAGAAAGGGTATTGAGTAGATCCTGCTAAGATAGATGTTATTTCTTGCTTTACCTTACCGCGTCTGTGCGGGAAGTACGTTCTTTTCTTGGTCATGCAGGATTCTACCGGCGCTTCATCTAGAACTTTACAGATTGCCGGGCCCCCTGTCCAACCTTCTGCAGAACACGATTTTGTGTTTGAGATGAGGTAAGTCGGCCTTTAATCATGAAGCGCTGCTTGACCCAATCCGGTGATCCAGCCACCAGATTGGTCTCTTCATTTGAGCTGATGTGCGATGCCTCTAACTGCTGTTGGTCAGTTCCTGCTCAGCGGGTCAATAAGGTCCCATGTCATTGCCTATGCCTCCAAACTTTGGATCTACCCAGTCTAATTACACAACCACTGAAAAAGAACTTGGCTGTATTTTTTGCACTTGATAAGTTTAGGTCATATCTACTAGATACTAGGGTGATTGTCTTTTCTGACCATGCAGCCTTGAAGTTCTTTTGAAAGGCAGATGCTAGGCCTCGACTTATTCGGTGGATGTTATTGCCAAGATTCGACATTGAGATTAAGGATAGAAGTGGAAGCAGAGAACTGGGTAGCTGATCACTTGGATCACTCACATCCTTCTGACCTCTCTCCATTCGGATGATTTTCCTGATGAGCAGCTTTTACAGCTGCAAGGTAAGTTCCATGGTATGCTGACTTGGTAAATTATTTGGTTGCTGGTGTTTTACCTGCTGATTTCCACTAGGGCCCAGACTCTGAAATTGAAAAGTGAATCTAAATACTATGTTTGGGATGACCGTTATTTGTGGAGATTCTGTAATGACTAAGTAATTAGGAGATGTGTGCCTGATAATGAGTTTCATTCCATTTTACATTTTTGCCTGCTTCTGCCTGTGGTGGTCACTTTGGACCCTGAAGAACTGCTAGGAAAGTGTTAGATCTGATTTTTTGCCTTCCTTGTTTCATATTCATATCTGTTTGCAATCATGTGAGAACTGTCAGAGGGCCGGAGTATTTCCGTAGGCATGAGATGCCCAGCCCTATACTGTTTTGTGAAGTTTTTTGATGTTGGGGATTGATTTTTGGGTCCATCCTGTTTCCCATGGTTTTACTTATATATTGCTGCTGTTGATTATGTCTCAAAATGGGTTGAGGCGAAAGCCACCCGGACTGATGATTCTGTTGGGTGTAGTTTTGTCAGGTCTCACATTTTGCAGGTTTGGTGTCCCTAGAGCTATTATCAGTGACCAAGGCTCTCATTTTTGTAACCGAAGCATGGATGCTTTATTACGGAATATGGAGTGATTCACAAGGTTGCCACAGCATACCACCCACAGACCAATGGCCAAGCTGGAAATCTCGAACAGAGAGATTAAGCAAATCCTTCAAAAGACTTTTAACTCTAACCGGAAAGATTGGAGCAAGAGGCTAGATGACGCTTTATGGGCATATCGGACTGCCTACAATACTTCGATTGGGATGTCTCCCATCGGCTTGTCTTTGGTAAGGCATGTCATCTTCCGATAGAGTTGGAGCATCAGCATATTGGGCCATTAAGCAGTGCAACATGGATTTGGCCCAGTCGGGGGGAGAAGAAGCTGCAATTGCAAGAACTGGAAGAGCTTAGATTGGTACCTATGAGAGTTCGCGTTTTACAAGGAAAAGACAAAGGCATTCCATGATAAGCAAATCTTAAGAAAAGAGTTTGTGGGCCAGAAAGTCCTCTTATAACTCCCGTCTTAAATTTATGCTTGGTAAACTTAGATCTAGATGGGATAGTCCTTTTGTGATTACTAATGTTTTTCCTTTTGGTGCAGTAGAACTGTGTGATGAGCGGACCAGGAGTACTTACAGTGAATGACATCGCCTTAAGCATTTTTATGAGGGACCCCAGCAGCAGCAATGGAGGCAGAGATTAGGCTCACTGATGCCACGTACCCTCCCTCAGGAGGATAGGGGATCCTCTTTTCTCTATTTTTCTTTCTTTGCATTTTTAATTTCAACTTTGATTGTTAATAACAGGATTTTGTGAATAATACAGTTGAACCCTCCTTGTGATAATGTTGAGATGTACATAGTTTTCACTTGAATATTTTGTTTTGATGGATCATTCTGGTTGGACTGAATTTCTCAACTCTTAGATTATCTGACTTGGTAGTTGATTTTGATGTTGATTGCGTGCTGGTATGACCCTTGTCAGATTTTGGGCCTGTGTGAAGGAATTTATTTTCTGCCATTCTTTCTTTCTTGTGTGCTTCTGTTCATGATTTTGTTCTCTAGAACATTGCCTTTTCTTTTTGAAACTGATTTTCACTGGCATGCATAAATATGATAGAGGCCTTCTTCTTTTATTCACCACTTTGGCCAGATAGCCATCCCTTGCATTATATTCCCGTTGGTTAGCCCCTTCACCTTTTTGTATCATCCTTGTCTTAGCCACATTACAAGCCTAAGCGTAAAACCATTTTATTCCGCACTTGGAATTTATTAAGCATTGGTTTCACTTTAGTGTTGTGTTTAAGTGTGGGGGTTGCCCAGGGTGTGCAACATTTTATGTGGGGGGAGGTATCCGATGCTAATTGTCATTTGGCATTAGTTGGTCATTGTGCTTGTGTAAGTAATTGTGGAATTTTTCTCAAAAAAAAAAAGAGAGATAAAAAAAAAGAAAAAAATCTGAAAAAATGTATATATATGAAAAAAAAAAAGTCAATTTGAGAAAAAATTGGTGTAATAATGAGTTTTGGGGAAGGAAAGAGTTTTGTTGAAAAAGGCGACTTGTTTGTAAAAGTGCATTTCATTTAGTTGGTTTTGAGCAAACCTTGTGTTTCTGACTAATGCTCTTTTAAATTTCTTGGGTGCTTAGCCTTTCATTTCTAAACTTGTCCATGCTTACCATAGCCCCATTACAACCATGAATAATAAGTCCTCTTGATTTGTGCATGCATGTGTTTTGAGTAGTGGAGAATTAGAATTTGAGCAAGCTTATGGTAGGGCAATTTTCTTGAGTGGAATTTGAGTGATATACTTGCTACCCTATACACTTGAGAGATTTGATTGAGAGCATACCTTGAAGAGGCCATTTTGCGTGATTAGCATCATCAATTGAGATTGTCATGTTTTATAATTTGAGACGAAGAAATTCTATCATGATTGGTTGATCTTTTGAAATTTTTGTGTCCTTATTCAAGTTTTCATTTTTGACAATTGTTAGAAAGGAGAGGTTTATCTTTTAGTCTTTATTTTTGTTTATCATTTCTTTAGTTTTGTTTTTGAGTTTTTAATTTGCCCAGGAGTGCAAAAGGATAAGTGTGGGGGCATTTGATAATTGAATTTTATCACACTTAATTGTTGCATTTGATTAATGTTTTAGGGCTGTTTAGTGTGTAATTAATGATTTTTGGTCTAAATTGGGTTTTGGCTTTTAATTGGATTTAATTCATTTTAGTGCTATTTTTCCAGATTTACACTGTTCTAGTATTTTGATCATAACTTTTGTTATAGGTATCCGATTAACCTCATTCTTGTTTCGTTTTGCAGAAACTCAAAGAGCTACAAATGGTTATACAAGCTTGAAGGCCAAATTCGGACAAGAATGCAGTCAAAATTGGATCCAAAGTCAGTCACGAAATTCTGGAGCTATGTTAGTTAATTGGCTTAACTTTGTAATTAGGAGTCCAAATTATATGGGACCAAAGCCATTAGTTATGTTTTTAATTGGGCCGTTTTGGAGCCTGACCCTGTTTAGTTTTAGGTTTAAATAGCATATTAGGGTAACATGAACAGCAGCTTTTGATTTTGATAAATTTCAGATCTAACCTCTTCTCTTTTCTCTCATCTTCTTTATCTTGTTCTTCTTTTTCTTTCCTTTTCGTTTTCTGTTTTTTCCTAGCCATGGTAGGCTAACTTTCCATTCAATCATGTAGTGGGGGTAGAAATATGGGTAGAACCAGTATGAGTAATGGGAAAACCTAAAGCATTACCTATTATGACTTCATCTGGTCCATCATAGTTAAAGTGCAGACTGAGATTACTGATCTCTAATAACATGATGACTTGCACCTATGTCAAGCCCAATTAGTAGAATGTGGAATTGTGGAGGATACAAACTTAACAGATGGACCCGTAGACCTTTACATCAGCAGGGGATAATATTTGGTGATATGCCCTTGTATGTCAACAAAATAACATTTGGAAAGGGTTTATTGCGATTATTGGGACTAGAATTGCATTGCCGTGTTGGACCACCTTAGATGTTGTAGAAGCCATGATCTCCTTAGTAGGATGAAGTATTGCTATTTAAGGTGTTAGGATAGAATCCACCATTGCCATGTTATGTAGAAGTATTGGACCGAAATTACTTGTGGGAGTCAGCATTTTCTTTATGCAAGTTGGTTACAGGAATTGAAATTTTATAGGGAGGATCATCGCGTTTTAGGTACTCCTCATGAGCAACCAAATGACTATTGAGCTCTTTAAAAGAAAATATGTGATCTTTGGTTCAGATGTCGCAATATCCTTGTATTAGGTACCTAAACCATTAAGGACATAAAAAGGTTATGTCATCATCAAAAATTACATTATCAATAACCACTAATTCATTAACTACTTTTTTAATAGAGAACAAGAATTCAGTGATAGAGTCAGTGCCTTTGTGACTTCATTGAAGTTGATTCTTGAGGGACATAACATAAGAGGACGATGGATTCACGTATTTGGCTTTAAAAACCATCCACAATCAGCAAAATGCCTTACTGGCCGAAAGAGCAATGCTATCTCTTTCATTCATGAAGGATAGGAGTAGGTTCACAATGAGCTAATCTTGACAACACCATGTGTCATATTTTGGGTTGGGGATGGTACTACCTTGAGTGATTTTTAATTGTTGGGAAGGAATGATCCATCCACATAACTAAAAAGTTTCATGCTTGATAAGATGGAATGTACTTGCCAACGCCATGAGTGGTAGTATGATTCCAAAAGCTTAAGAGTTATCTGGGTCCCTGAGTTGAAGACCACCGATTTGGGTTGAGGTTTGGCAATAGGCTGAGGACTAGTGTTGATGGCGGCAGTGGAAGCAAGTGAGGTACCCATGGACCGTACTCGTGAGAGACCTATTCTAATAATAGATGGTATGAAAATATTTTGTGATTGATCCGCTGTTCAATTATGAAATAATTTAAAATTCATGAAAATAATTAAAAAACATGATCCAATTGGGATTTGGTGAAAATATCACAAGTTGATCATTACAGTTGCCAAAGCACACGATGATATCACCTAATATGATCCTTTCCCTAACAAAATGACAGTCTACCTCAATGTGTTTTCTTCTCTCATGGAAAACTGGATTGAAGGCAATACACAAAGCAGCTTGATTATCACATAATCTCCAATGCTCTTTAAGAAGTTGTTTGAACTAGATGAGTTCACAAATGGCTAAAGCCATGGCTCAGTATTTTACTTCTATACTTGATCATGCAACTAAATTATATTTCATACTCTTTGAGGATATTCAGTTACTCCCAATGAGCACATAATACCCAAAAGTGGACCATCTGCCTGTAGGAGAACTTGCCTAATTGGCATCAGAGTATCTAACTATTTGTGTATGTCCTTTTTGCCTTCGTAGATAAGGCTTCTTCCTAAAATTTCCTTAATAGATTTTAGGATACAAATGATTACATCCCAATGACCTTCACAAGGAGAATTCAAGAATTGGCTTATCATATTGGATGCAAAAGAGATGTCTAGACGAGTAATTGTAAGATAGTTTAGTTCCTAACCAATATCCTATATCTTCCTAGATTCGATAATGTCCCTCCCTAATCTGGTAGAAGTTTTACATTTGAATCTATAGGAGTGTCAACTGGTTTGGCATTCAGCAAGCCTATTTCTTCAAGGATATTGATAGCATACGTCCTCTATAAAATAACTATATTGCCTAAGAAATATCAAAGTTTACCAAGGTCTATAGTCTGAAAGTAATGACAAAGTTATTGTTTAACCTAGAGTATAACATAGTGATCACTATAAGTGATGACAATATCATCCACATATACAATCAAATAAATTTAGCCTTAGACCATGTAGAGGTAGAACACTGAGTGGTCAACTTTGCTTCAAATCAAAATAAACTATTGTACTATCATATTGAATCAACCAAACCAAGCCTGAAGAGACTGTTTAAGACTATATAGGCATCTTAGCCATAGGAAAGTAAGAGTCAAACATAAGCCATCTTAACCACAAGAGAAAAGGCATCCCCATAATCCAAGCCAAATATCTGGGTATGTCCTTGGCGACTAAACAAGCCTTGAGGTAATCAATTTTAACCTCAGGACCAGCCTTGATTATATAAATCCACCAACAACTAACAACAGACTTTTCAAGAGGTAGAGGAACTAATTCCCAAGTACCGCTACTCTATGGTGCACTCATTTCATCTATCACTGCTTGTCTCCACGCGAGGTGTGACAATGCTTCACTTGGAGATGTAGGTATACAGAAGACAAGGAAAAATGGCAAGTATAATTCAAAAGAGACAGGCAGTAATAACTCAAAATAACATAATAAGGAGAAGGGTTACAAGTAGATCGCATACCATTACGGAGAACAATAGGAAGATCAAGCTTATGTTGTAGTGTCAGAACTGGTAAAGGAGCTAGAGCCAAGGAAGTGTGCTCAATGACCTTAGCAGCAGGTACCTAGAGGTTATATAGGCTCTAAAGGTAGAAGTGGTTGGTAGTGATAAGTTTGGAAGAGGTGGGCAATAGTGATAGGTGCCTTGACAATTGTAGTCTGTGGTGTGTTTAGCTCAAAAGGGACAAAGAAAGACGAGACAAGGACATCAAATATTGGTTTGAGACCTATAGGAGAGGAGTTAAAAAGTGTAGACTTGAAGAAGGTGACATTGGTCGATAAGAGTTAACATTGGAGAATAAGAGAAAACCAATGATACCTTTTTTGAGTCCAAGTATAACCGAGGAAGACACACTTAATGGATTGAGGTTAAAGTTTCTCAAGACCAAGTGAGAGATTATGAACAAAGCAGGTTGACCCAAAAATGTAGGGAGGATGGAAATGGAAAGGTTAACGAGTAAATAAAATAAAGTGAGGAACCCAGTTGTCAAGCATAGAGGAGGAAATGCGATTTGTGAGGTAGCATGCAGTAAGAAGAACATCACCCCAAAATACGTAATGGGACTTTACCAAGAAGCGGAAGGGTATGAGTTGTTTTAATTAGGTTTTTGTTTATGCATTCGGTGACCCCATTTTGTTGTAAGGTATAAGCACACGATATTTGGTGAATAATACCTCTAGAAGCCATTAAGGTTTGGAAAAGTTAAGATAAGTATTCATAGGCATTGTCACTGGCAAGGTACGAATAAAGACACCCAATTGAGTCTTCATTTCATGATAAAAGTTATGAAATATTGAAAACAACTCAAACCTGTTTTGCATTAAAAATAACCATGTACATTGAGAGCAATGATCAATGAAAGTAACAAAGTATTTAGACCCTAAAGTAGTGATAATAGTCTATTCATATCTTATTTTCATATATAAGATATGCTTTAGTATATCATTATAGTAGTTAAATATAATAATTTTGTGCATTATTGTTTATTTATTTGTGAAGAAGTAATTAATATATAAATTGTGCTTAATTACAGGAAGTTACTTGTGTGAGAAAAGTGATTCCATCAATAATAAAATAGAAAAAAATTGTAGAGCCTATAGTGCAAGACAAGTTTGGTCCACATTACGAAAGATGAAACTGCAACCTTTAACCAAGTGTGGCCTACATATATGCAATCCAAGATAAGTTTTCCTACCAATTACAATTATTTTCTCCTAATGAACCCAAAGCTAGTAGTCTAGGATACATTTTAGAACTAATAAATTCCCAATTCAAATTTAGTTCAATTTTACAAGGTTTGTGGTGGATTCAAAGTCCTAGATTAATTCCCCTAATTGTTTCTTACCTGTTAGTCTAGTTAATTGTTTAGTTTTAGTTCAATTAGCAATTTAAATTTATAAATAAATTCAAAAATACAAATTCCTTTCTCCTCTAAATTAATTTAGGTTGACATTAGATTTTAGTCATCAAAGCACTCCTTATGGCTATGACACCTATATGTAACACCCTACCTTTAAAGGTATTGTGTCACTAACTTTCTTTTATAATAGTATTTGTCTTCAACTAATAGATTATGAAGTAAAATCTAAGATTTGTCTTAGTTCAACCTTAAATAGCATGTTTCAATCTCTTTGCTTAGTATGATCAACTTCTAATCTTTATAGAATAGTTTTTAATTAGGTTTTTATAGGCACACATAACTAAGGTTTGAATCTAACTTCTATATCCTTGATTGTTAAACTTAAGTTCTTGAGGTTTTACTTAGTCTGTGTACGTAAGGTTATAAATCTTTACTAGATTTAGGATTCTTTGAAACCTAGTTAAAGCCCTTAAACTTGATTCAAATTAGACAGCAAGCATACATGTTTTCTACCCTGCCACCGCTAAGCTCCAGGATTCCATCGCTTAAGCACCCAAAGTCCATAAAACACCCAGATTTTAGACTAACTACCACTCAGCACTGGCCCACTGCTTAGGTACCCTGATTTTGTGCTTAAGTGCCCAAAACACAGAATGGCTATCGCCTAGGCCCCGAAAAGCTAGCACCTAGGTGCCCACTTGGTTGAAAGTTGCATATCTATTTAGGTGTTTTATGTTATTTTTTGTTGTAGTTATCTTGTTTTAACTCTTAATTGCATTCTTCCACATATGTTTAATAAGTTTTAATGAAATTAACTATCACGTAGCATTAAAATCATCATGATTTACTAAAGAAGAAAACAACAAATATATCACATTAACATAACAAACTATTTATATATTTATGTCATTCAAAAGTTAGGGTTTACATTTAGTATCACCTAAAACTATTTTACAATCAAAAAGTAGTGCTTTGGTTAGTGCTATTTTACAAAATACATTGGGGTGAAATTACAAAATTATTATATCATAACCAAGCTTCCTCCATCTTAGACTACTTCACTTCTTTGATGGTTAAGGTGAGTAATTTAGATGTCTTGAATGACACACAGAGGGCTTATCCCTTGGACCTATATAATCTCTATTTCAACAACGATAGTAACATAAGGCTTATTGATTAATCCAAAAATATCACAAGTAAAAAGTGAGACATAATCTCAATAGGAAATATCAACATTTAAGTTTAAAAGCATGCAATTTTTTCATCTATACTATGTATAGAGAATGCTTCTCCTTTTGATATCTCTGTTATGTAATAAGTCCTTTTCTTTTATGTTAAATTACCAATTCTATCTTTTTCATTTTTGAGACTTTACACCATGATTAAAACTTAGGATAAGAGTTCTTTCTATTCAAGGACGTCCCCTCACCTTTGCCATAAAAATGGCTAATAATGGGCTATTACTTCCTCTTGAGGGTCATTTCCAAACTTGGTGAGATCAGCTCCGTAGCATAGGCTTGAGAATCACATTTCAAAATAACTCTAGATCACCTCCCTAGGAGAATCACTTCTAGCTAATTGGTAATATAACATAATTTCTTGTTAACTTTGTTCATCCATCATACAATTCAAATTTAAAGTAAACATAAAACATAAAGAGTGTATAAAGAAGTAAAGCATCTTTTCACTAGTTCATGGAGAAAGAATAAGAAGAAGAAGTAAAGAATGTTGCAATATCTCAAGAATATTATCAAGACCATATTAAATAAAAAGGAATAGGGATAAGAGTTGCTACTTCCTACTTCTTCTTGAACTAAATTCTTCAAGAGTTTCCCTTTTAATTTCACGTGCTCAAGCCTCTCTCTTACACTCCCAAGAGTTTCTTCTAGTTCTAGGTGTGTGTGTGTGTGTGCATGGGGAGTGCATGGCCATGGATCTCTTGGCTAGGTGGGAACGTGATCATTACTTGGAGAAATGGGGAGAATCTTCTCAATTAAGACTATGTGGTCTTCAACTTTTAATGCAAGTCTTTTGATAGAGTGCTTACACATGTCATCTTATCTCCTAATCTATCATTACTTAGTTACTTAAAGTAACAAAGTTAGTTTAATTTAGTTACTTTCTAACTAGATTCTTTTCTTGACTCATGGTTGACTTGGTTACTTTCTAACTTTTTCGTTGGCATTCAACTAGATTCCTTGCTTCTTGGTTTGTCATATCATCTTTACATGTTATTAATGACATTTATCCTTAAATAAAGCTAACTTGTGAGACTAAGACTTTCTCTTAGCCTTCCACATGAGCTTGTCACATATTCAAGATAGATCTTTTGTTTTACTCTCATTAATGCATGTGCTTTTCCTAGAAAGCTCCTAACACATGCCCTTGCTTCTTTCTCTTTCTCTCTTTCATGAACCTCCTTTGGATGACAAGTCTTTTTTCTTTTCTCCTCTTATTCTTATTGGACTAAGGTTTTGGGCTTGGACTATAAACTTGGTCTTGATTAGTTTAGGTTTTCGAACCATTGGGTCTATACTTTGGTTAAAATATAGGTCTTGTATTATTCTTTGGGCTAAATATTTGGCTCAAGACTATCAAGCTAATGCCTTAATTGGGCTAGGGTTCTTGGGCTGCATTATTTTTAGGGTCGAAGTCTAGTTATAGTCTTGTTAGATTAGGGTCTTGTTCTTGGGTCATCCTCTTAGGTTTGTTTAAGTTTCTTGAATTCTGATCTTGGACATAACTCCATCTCTCATCCATCTGCTAAGATTCCCTATCCTAAAACCATGATTGGACTATCATTATGGGTTGGACTTAGCTTAGGGTTAGGGTTTAGGCTTGTAAACATCTTAGTTCTTTGAGCTTGACCTTACGTGAGCTAGGGTTCTCTTAAAAGCTTAATTAAATTTGGGTTTGTCACTTTATTCTTGCTTACTTTATTGGGCTTGAACCCTTTCTATAATTCTAATAGGCTTTTAAGCATGAAAAAGAAAACATATACAAATATAAATTATGCACACGCACACACACACACATAATATTCATATTTTTAGGGGATGTTATACTATATTTGCCTGGTATTACATTGATCCTATGTACTTGCAAGTAAGGGTTATTCTTATTACTTAAAACTCTCTATCAAGTAGATAATGTACGACTAGGACCTTAAACATCAGAGTGAAGTAATGTAAAAAGAGACTGTGTTGGACTACTAACTCTATTAGGAAATGAACAACTAGTGTGTAATTAACATGACATACAAGGAAGACTTGACAACTTTAAGAAGCTCAACACCATTCTTTGTAGTTTGGCAAGGACATGATGACCCAACTGAGCATGGATGGTAAAAGGGGAATTCATGGAAGAGCAAACACAAGCACGGCCTAAGAGCTAGTAAAGGCCTTAGGACTCACATTTGGCACTAATCATCCGTCCTAAACTTTGGACCTACAAAATAATAGTCTTTAGTGAAGGTAATCAAACAATCAAGAGAGCAAGTCAAACAACTAATGGAGAGTAGATTAAAAGGACACCGGAGAACATACAATACTAAATCAATTGACAGGGAAGGGAGAGGATAAGTAATACGAATCCCTTGAGATTGTGTTTGGGAACCATTAGCTAATATAACAATAGGTAAATAACGAGGGCATAGAGTGTAGGGAAAAGGGTCTTGCTACCCGCAATGTGATTTGGTGCACTTAAAGTAAGAATATTATTACATCTCATAAATCATGAAAGATATTTGTGCATAATTTTTGTTTATGTGTTGTTTTCTAAGTTTGTAACCTATTAGAATTTTAGAAAGGGATTAAGCCCCATAATGTAAGTTAAAATAGAGTGACAAATTTAAACCCAAAAAAATTTTAAATCCTTACTAATTAAGATTTTAGTTTAATAGTCTTAAATTTAAACCCAAAAGATTAACCTAAAAGCCTAAAAGCCTAAACTCTAGACTTAACCCAAAACAAGCATGACCCGAAATAGACAAGCTCAAGACCCAAGGACCTAAGCCTAGTCTAAAAAATAAGATAGAAGAAGACAAAAAGCTTGTCTTCTAAGGAGTAGATCACGTGAGATAAGGAAAGAGAGGGGAAAAGCAAGGTTTTCTCATGAAGTAAGAGAAGAAGAATATCCCCAAAGAATGATTCTTATGCATTAATGTATATGAGATAAAAGTATAATCTTGCAAGAGCAAGAAGGCCATGTGAATAGTAAGGAAACAACTAGGAAGAAGCAATAAGAAAGGTCTTCGAAGCAACTTAAGTTAACCTAGTTAAGTTAAGTAAAGATAAGGCATTTATAGACTCAAGGACAAATGACCTCTCTTGAAGATGAGAGACTCACGTGAAAAGCCATAGGGAGACAAGGTAATATTCCAATCCACTTTTAGTCAAGGATATTATTCATTTAAGGATATTAACAATGGAGAGACAAACTAGAAAGCAAGGTATCTAGTTGAAAACTAATGAAAAATTTAAAAAGTAACTAAGTCGACCATAAGTCGATGAAAAGAATCTAGTTAGATAGCAACCAAACTAGATAAACTTAGTTACTTTATGTAAATAAGTAATCATTATAATGATAAAGAGAAGCCAAATGGAGGCTTTTTATTGGATTAGAGAAAAGGAAAGCTATTATTTGGGAGACAAAGAAGTCTAAGACATGTGGTTAATTAATTTAGTAAATTAGCTAGTCTTTCAAGACCATAAACATGTGTGAGTGTAGGGAAAAGATAGGTTAAGGTCTAAAATTCTAAGTAATCATTTAGACAGATGATTTTCCACAAAAGGAACAAGAGCTCCCACAAGAAACTAACTCACCGATGGTCATGCATCTACTAGGGGAACCAATTTGAGTAACTTAGTTACTTTAGCTAAACTAAATAATCAGTATCTAAAGAGATAAGAAGCCATCTATCATCATCCTAATAAAAAGTATGCATTAATGGCTAAGACCACAAGGTTTTAATCAAGAAGGATTCCCTTTAGACAAGACAAACTCACATCAGTCACTCTCCCCCTCATGCACATGGCTATGCACTCCATTTAAGTTTATAAATACCCATGCAAGCCTTTTATTCATGTACACACACCTTTGAGAGCCAAAACCCTACTTGTTTATCTAGAGAACACTTCGAACGCGCAACCCTAATAGAAGATAACTTCCACTTAAGCTAACTGTGTGTAGAGGATAATGACATTCTCCTTCACACCTTAATTGATATGTCTCTATTCAATTTTGATGTTTCTTTACTACTTGATGGACGTATTCTTAATTGTCTCCATGGATCATGACATATTACTTCTACTCATTTTTGTTTATTATGCTTATGAACAATTAGAACTCTTGCTTTGAAGATTAAAACCACGAATGATGAATATTCAATAAGACTATGATCTATTACCAATAGCTAGAAGTGATCCTCTTATGGAGGTGATCTAGATCATTTTGAGATGTGAACTTCAAGCCTATGCTATGGAGGTAATCTTACCCAAGTTTGGAAATGACCCTCAAATGAGGTGATTGTGCATGATTAGGCCACTTCGGTGGCAGAGGCGAGGGGACGCCCTTGCAAGTGGAAAGAGTTCTTATCCTAAGTTTTGATCATAGTGTAAGGTCTCGAAATTAAAGAAAGATTAGTAATATAACATAATTAAAAAGATAAAGAACTTATTGAATAAGAATGAAAACCAGAGGAGAAGTTATTTTATGTAATAAGTACAACTAAGAACATCACAATTTTTAACTTAACTGTTATTATTTTCCTCTGAGATTTCTATCTCACCCTTGTTTGTGATGTTTTTAGATTAAGTAAACATGTCATTCGTCAACATTGTGATTGAAAGAGAGTTCATATGGCTGGATGTTCCGAGCATAGGTTCCGTGAGGGCAATGCAAGATATACATATTATCCAATTGGATAATAATGTTCCTTGGTAGAGCTAGGGTTACTATATGCAAAACTTAATGTAAATTATATGACAGTGTCCCCATGAGGGGTTTTTATATAATAGCACTAGCCAAGTCCCCTCTCCTTTTTGACCATATGATAAGTGATAAGGTGACACTTTTGATGTAGCATGACCTAACTCTTGTGAAATACTATATATGGCTTGCCTTACATGAGTTTGTGTGCTATGTTTATCTTCAATTCAACACAAGAAAGAATAAGTAAATAAGATGTTAAACACCACTAAAACATAGTTAAATATGTGTGGTAATATGTTTAGAAATGATAACATGCCTAAAATTAGCAAACAAGAGCAAAATAAACAAGAAAAGTGGATACCTCTCCCAGCCTTCTGGGCGCCTAAGTGGTGGCTACCCAGAGGCTGGGCATTTAAGCACCAGAAACTAGGCAACTAGCCAGTCCAAAATTGCGAGTATTTCTAAGCACTAAACACTTGGGTGGTGGAGAACTAGTGCCTGGACGATGGCAAGGCAAAAAAATTGTGATTTTATTTCCATAATTTAGGCTAATTTAGAGGGTTTTAATTAAGGTTGAATGAATCCTAAGACATGCTAAGTCCTAAGGCTTTTAGTGCTAAAACCTAAGTAGAGATTTAAAAGAACTTTAACAAGCAGCCAAGGATATAGTGCTATTTTTAAATCCTACTTGTATTAGATTATCTTTATAAGGGTTATAATTGATCATACTAAACAAAAGAAATAATGCATGCTATTTGAAATTGCTTCAAGATAATCTAGCTTTACAACAAAATCTACCAGAGATAAACTAACAATAAAGGAATTCAGAAGCAACAAACTAAGAAGATATGTGACACAATACCTCTAAGGTAGGGTGTTACAAGCATAAGGACTAAGGGATGGTGATCGAGATAGACAAGTAAATGAATTACCAATGTGTGCAATAGAAGTAATATAACTACAAAAATGGCATTGCTTAAACCTCTTCAGAAAGTCTACATTAGTCTACCTATTAAGATACAGATTATTATTTTAAAAAAAAAGAAGGATTGGGATAAGTATTTGAAAGAAAAAGAGAGAAAGAAAAAGATTTGTTATTTAAGACCCATATTGGAGAAAAAAATTATGTTATTTTAGTTTTAAGTCTCACATCAGAAAAATAGTGAACTTGTTTCTCCTAGGAATGCTTATATATGAACTATAAGGTAAAAAAGTTTAATTGCCTTTCTCCTCTAGGCTCTTTGCAAAAGAGTAAGAGATTAAAGTAAATTTTGGGAGCAGAATCTAATGTCGATCCAGATTTCGAGTTATCCTACCTTAAGCTAGGTGAAGGGATATTTTATGTAGTGGCATTTTTTAATATTTTAATATTTTATATTTTTCATCATACAATTTTGGATAGTGAATTTAGGCTTTGGTATTTAGAATTATTTTGGATTTAGGGATTTAATTAGGTAATTTAATTGCCTATGATTGATACAAGAATTTTTTATATTTTTATGGTATTTGTATCGGTTTATCATGTTCACTTTGTTTTGATGTCATGATCAGTATTGTCTGAATGATTTTGTTTCTCCTAATAATCCTCTTAATGGCATTATATCAAAAGTGAAGTTGTAGCATAAGTTAGCAAGAGAGTGTGATTAATAGTTAAGATGCATGTTTCAATCCAATTTATTGATCAATAAATGGGGCTATATTATAAAGGATAGGTTGGAATAATACAACATTTGTTTGAGGGATTTATTGTTATTGTTAGGACATACAAACACAGGATGTTGTTCAAGATATGGTTTGGACTATTGTTTGTGTTAGTTTGTCTGATTGAAATAAGGTTTTTGATAAGAAAAAATTTAAGATACATATAAGATATAAGTGTATGGATAAAAATACATATTGTTGGGAAACTTATTGATATGTGAATTCAGAATACAATATGAGTATGGAAGTGTTATACAGTTGGCACTATTAAATTTTTCTGATTTTGGAATAGCTATAAGTAACTAAATTGTTTTACTTTATGATAAATAAGGTTGATGAAGACTTTTGTTAGGAAAATACATTTTAAAAGTGTAAGTAGGTACTAACGTATTAATACTGAAATTCAAATAAATGTAGTAAGAGATAACTAGATGAAATTTCTAGAAGTTGGATAGACTTTTTGCAATGACTTGGAGGAATATTTTTTTCAAAATTGGTACTATTACATGGAGACTTTATAAGGCTAGTATTACTGATGAACAAGCGAAAGTATATTAATTCTGGGAGAAAAAATCTGTGGACATTTACTATTGGCTCCTAGGCTAATAATATCTTATGTTAAATATTCAAATTATAGTTCAGTTATGTTGTTGAACATTTAAGAGATGTTTGATGGATTTTCAGCAAAATGATGGTTAATATGTGAGAAACTAAACTATGTCCTATCTGAAAAAATTGAGATGAATTTTATTTATAAAATTTTGTTAATGTATAGTTCTGTATTAATGGCTAAGATAGTCTAAGACTGATTGTAATGAGTTTGAGCAAATTAGTTATATGTGAAATGTTCATTGGATATGTTTGAAGATAATTTGAGTAGAAGATAGTGTTGGCATTTCACTACTATTGGCATGTCAAATTTTCAGGATTAAATTATGAAGTTTTATTGTGCTATGTGTTGAGATACTAGGAATGTCTCTGTAAATTTTTAAAGTCAAATTTTGAGTGTAACTGTACAAAAAATTAGTAAAATTCTTTGGACAGAATCCAATAAAACTAAAAAAGGAAATAAATGCCACTTGAGTAGGTGGCAGTTTGGATGTTGAAAAGGTTGAGTTTAAAGCAAAAACTCATGAAAAGTACATGAGATACAAGAGAACAAGTTTGTCAGCTTTCAAGATAAACAAGAAAAATGTGATAAATTAGTTAAATAAAATGATATGCTAGTTAATGAAATTAACAAATATACAAATATTGTTGTAAATATGAGATTGATTTCATTATTAAATATATTATCTATAAATAAAGAATGATGGTTAGAAGATCATAATTTAGAAATTTCATTTTAAAGTATTGATTGCGGCTCATGTTCAAGTGTTTGAAGTTAAAGGTATATGAATATAGAGAAATGTAAGGCTATCGAATGGGAAAGTGAAGGAAATGATTATGTTCGTAAGGAGATTACAAGCTCCAAAGCCCTCTTAAGAAAATTCTTTCTATTTAGTTTTGATGATTAGCAAACTATGTTGAAATGTTAAACTATTGCTCTAGCACTTTTGAAGTGGATTAATGTATTCTTACGAGATTTTTCTTTTAAGCTTTAATATGCAAACCTCAAGAATATAAATAAGAAAGATCATTAGATGGTTAGAAGATCACCAAAACTTAGTGAGAAGAGTCAAAGAAAACTTGAGAAAGTTAATCAAAGAAGCTAGCATCTAGAACTTGAAAATGATCATAACTTGATGTGATAAAGCTTGAGAATCTTATGAAGACAAAATTAGAAGTCTAAAAGATGTTCAAGAGCAAGATTTCTCTTTACATTTTATAGGATGTACAACATTAATCAGGCAAGGAGAAATCAAACTAAGAAAAGTTAACACTTGAGAGAGTTAGTTGAGAAAGTTGAGAACGTTGAAAAAGTTAGAGTTGAGAAAAGTCACGTAGAACCTTCTTAAGTTACTAATGACAAAATGTACCTACATGTTAAGTCATCTAAAAGTAGTTGTTATAATGACTTGTAACTATCCAATGGTTAAAAGACCACTCCAAAGCTCCAACGACTAGTTTCTTAAGGAATATATAAAGATCTCAACTTGAAGATTAGGACGTTGGAAGATTTTACAAGGTTGAACTGCAAATGTTCTTAGTGAACCTTGAATTTCACTCTTCTCATCCTTTCTGTGACTACCTACCTGTGAATCCTAGCTAAACTTTATTGTAGGTGTTTGTATTGCTCTAAACATTGTGTAAATCCACTTCTTGAGTGTTTTTGAGAGCAACCCACTACAAAATACTTGTTACAACCCCTGATCTAGTGAGATCGAAAGTGAGTTAGTGGATTCTATTAGTCACTATAGTGCTTTCTAGCTTGAAGAAGCTAGTGTTAAAGAAAGAATACTTGCGTAAGAGCCTAGAAAGGCTGCGGATAAAAGAATACTCTGATTTATAGTAGAAAATCTCAACGAGGAGTTAGAGACTGAACATAGCCCATGTGGTTTGTGTTAAACTTGTATAAATATCTGTGTTAAGCTCTCTTCTCCCTAATCTTTAATTTTATCTTTAGTTATGAGCTTATTTAGAGTTCACTAAGTGATTTTGTTTAGTTTAAAGTTCATATCTTTCGTCAACTCAAGTGTTTGAAACTGAAGCTTTCACGACGTTAAATCTGATAAGTATTTTTGAAGAGCTATAATTGATTTATAAGTTTCAAAACTTGTTTTAAACGATATTTGGAATTGATTTGCATCATTACTGTGCATTTGGAATTACTTGTCTAAGTTGAGAAAGTTGAACCTTCTCAACTTTAATGTGTGCTTCCTTTGAACTTCTTAAGACCGTCTTTAAGTTTCTTTTCCTAATAAAGGTAATATGGCGAGTTTGAAATTTTCTTACATTAGTTGAAGTTTATTTTATTTTTGTTGACAACTTAATAAAACTAAAATTTACCTATCCATCATAAACTAGTTTCTTGTCAAGTGAATATTAGAAATTGTAAGCACAAATTAAAGGATTCTATTTGGTACTAATTCTATTGGGCCTCGTAGGTATCCATCCCATTAACAGATATGGATAATACCACTAGGAGATGAATGAATCTAGTATGCAAATACAATATCGCTAAGGAGTCCTAATCCAACTTGATTAAAGTTAGCACCCTTATCCCTGGGCTATATAAAGGGGGCACACCCCTTAGGTAGCGACACTCAATCCTAACACTTAAACCTATTTAGTATATATCTAACTTGATTGTCAAAGTGTTTTCTGCTGGTACCCCCCCTCAGTCTCAAATTCCAGCATCTTGGTGCAAATCTATATCTCATCTCAGGGATAAATCCTATATCTCGGATTTAGTCATTGGCGTCGTCTATGGGAAGAGGTAAACTCCTATTCCCACCTACATTGCCATGGCTAATACTAGAAGGCAAGCTCAAAATTCAAACCGAAATCACCAAGAACTGGAGATCTTTACCAATCAACCGGCTCAAACTATGCCACCTCCACCAACGGCACCCAGAGACCCTACCTATGATTAGAATCTGACGACGAATCAACCATCCCTTCTAAAAGGACCTACCGATGACCTCCCGCACAGGGTAAACCCAGTCCCAAATATGGCTAACCTCCTCACCATAATTGCCAACCAAAACTAGCGGCTTAAGGAGCATAACCGGCGTGTTGACAAGCTTCATCACATATTGCTGGACCGTGATCGCGTAGCATAATGGGTATCTGAAAGTCTCCCTCTTTCTAGGCTAGAGATTGACTAGAAGAAAGATCAGAGTTATCTCTCATGCCCCAGCAACCTAGAGAAGAATGGTCATACCAACATCCCTTCATAGACTTCATAATTGGGGTAGAATTGCCCTACCTCTTTCAAGTCCCGAGGAATGTGGAATCTTACGGTGGTATTATAGACCCGATAGAACACCTTGAGAGGTACCACACGTCAATGCTCACCACTAAAGTTAGTGCCACTGATGCTATACTATGTCAGGTTTTCTCAACCACTTTGAAAAAAGCAGCCCTAAAGTGGTTCTGCTCTTTGGCTCCACGCTCCATCCGTAGGTTTTCTGAGTTGGTAACTTATTTTCTCAACAATTTCATAGTAAGCAAAAATCAGCCAAAATCATCAAGCACTTTACTAAATTTGAAGCGAAATTGCGAGGAATCCTTCCTTGATTATATCACACAATTCACTAAGGAAGCAATGTAAGTGGGAGATTTGAACAAAACCTCAACAATGGAGTACTTCCTCCTCAACCTTAAGTCAAGTCATTTCGCGTCCTCATTGGCTAAGAAGGAACCTGCCAATTTTGACAACTTGCTTGTACATTCTAAGAAATATATCAAGATGAAGGAGATCCTGAAGGCTAAACAAGATTTCGTGACCCTAGGAGAAAGCTCAAAAAAGAAGGAAAAGCCTACAAAACCACCTGACGACAATACCAAGAAAACTGGTTCTCATGGATGATACAGTGAATATACTCCATTAAACACTAGCCTAGAAAAGATATTGCAAGAAGTTTACCAATCGCATTTTACTTGCTTTCTTTGGTTCAGTAGTTCATTTTATCAGCTTTCCTTTACTCTTTCTCAGCTTCATTATTGTTTCCAGTTTTATTTCATATAATTCGTTCATTTTCAATCATTTATTTGTATTTGGCATACTTCGAGTTCCATTCTTGTAATTTGCTTCATTGAAGCTGATTAATGCAAGTTTGAGTTTGTTGTTTTGATTTGGCATCTTGTTCAATTTTTTAGGACTTTTTTTAGTACCTCAAGAACCCACACTGAAAGGCATAGTTTTCCCCTTTGGAGAGTATCTATTGCGTGAGGCTTATCTATTTGGGACAATGATGGAAGTGTAGGTTTAGCTTCATCGGCGAAGCTACATTTGCTTTTTCTACACCAACGTTAGGAAATTGTTAGGTTTTCATAGTTGTCTTAGTTTAATGGCCAAATTATATTCTTGAAATTATTTTGTTTATGGGGGTTTTGTTGCTAAAATGTAGTAGAGTGCTTGTTTAAAGTTTTATAAGTGCTACTTGTTCGGATTGTTACTACTCGCATCAATATTGTTCACGAAGACATTTAGTTCAAAAATTTAGTCCTCGAATTTTCTAACTTATTACTGGTTATATATATTAGCAATGTGTATTTTGTCACTCTTATTATTATTCTATCACTCTATTATTACTTGAATTTGGATCATGTACACTTCAACTAGAAGTGCATCAAGAGAGATAAACATAAAAAGTGAATTTTAAAATTTTAAAAATTATGGGATTCACATACTATCTATCTATTGCACCTATAGTTCAACTTTAGAGGATCTGAAACAACTGTCAATAATCTATAACTAATTTTTATTGATTTTTAAAATATCCTCAATTAAATAATAACTCATTATTTATAGCCAAACTAGTTGGTTTATTAATTATCACTCTTATATCTATATCCAAACTTCTCATTATTAATTATATTAACTAGTTAATTTTTTAAAAATAAAAAAAATATCTTGCAATGTTTATTGACAACTCTATCGATATTAAGTATCCATAATAGCTTTTTATCAAAATAATCAAAATTCAACTAATTAATTATTAAAATATTTTCAACTTGAACTTTTTTTATTTTTTTAATATTTTAATTTTGGGTTTACCTTACTAAAATCATTACTTATAATATATTTGATCATATTTAATAAAATAGAAATTCAGTCGTGATTTATGTTCCCTTATCAAGCAATTATGCGAAGATAAACATTATGCAAGTCTTTAAGTTGTCTTCACAATTTTAACCATATTTATATTTTCTCCATTAATTTGATCTCGAATTGTTAGAAAGTTTGCAGATGTGAAAGTCATGAGTGAAACTAGGGGCTAAAAATATTTTTTAACAGTATGTTTAAAAATTTTGAAAATTTTATGAGCAACTTTTAAAATCTCAAAAGATTTGAGAGGCATAACTCTCAATAAAATATTTCATAAAAAGGAAGGTTATCATTCATTGTTTTATAAAAATATAAATAAAATTTTAAAAAAAGAACAAAAAATTCTTGTTCTATTCTCACCCAGATAAATAAATCAATAGACAAAATTAAATAATATAAATTTCCGTTACGCTTGTGAATAATTAATTTTTTCTTTTTATATTTCCACTGTTTTTTAAATTTATTAATTCTATTATGTTCATGTTTTAACATTTTTTTACTCATAAATATATTTGCAATGGTTCTTACTTTAATTATTTGTGACTTAATTAAATTTTTTATATATTTTAATTTTACTCTCTATTCATTTAATGTTTGTTTGATTTATTGTTTAGAGCATGCGGGCTCACATTAGAGTTGCTAAATATTTTTTTGAAATGTGTGCAATGATGTTTGAAGATTCTTTTACAAAATCACGATTAGTCATTTAACATGATTCTATGATCTAAAAAAAGAAAACCACATTTGAGTCTATATTTTACATAAAGATTTATTAATTTTTTTACAATTTAAATAAAAAACAAAAAATGAAACAATGTTTTTTTGGTTCTTACACATCTAAATTAATTCTCATGAATATTGTCCAAACAATATAAATTATTATTGCAAAACTTCAACGAAGTTCACGCAAAATCTAATTTAAATACACATTTTAGTCTATACTTTTCTAATCTTTATTTTAGCCCATCAATATACTACATCAAATAGCATCTGCAAAACGAATTTGACAAAGTGATGTATGATGAGAATCCACTGTTAAAATTCTGTTTATATTTTCTGGTGTTTAACAACCTATACTCTGGATTATATATGACTGAACTAACAATTTTTCAGTTTCGAGAAAGATCCAGATGAGAAGCTTTGAGCCTCAAAAATGATGAGAAGCTTGCCTCATTGCCTCATTACTTGAGCACGGTTAGTGTATGACCGCAGAAGCTGAGTTTTACATTCCACATTACACACAAACTCGCTGAATATTCCGATGTACAAAAAGAACGGGCAACTTTTATTGTATAAATTAATTATTGGTTTTGGTTTTTGAATGAAGACAACTAGGGATCACTCTTGATATGAATCCCTCCCTTCAACTCAATGTGCATTACCATTATCTAACTAATATCTCATTCCATTCAAAAATGGGCAGTGTTTGAGGAAGCACCGGCTTCATCTTCTGGTTGATGGGGCAACGATACTACGATTTGTGATAGAGAGCCTGAAATGGTAGCACCTTGCTGGGGTGTGTCTGATGCAGCAGGTGAAGCTTGATTCAGGAACTTGGCAGTGGGGATGATGGAACATCTACAAAGTGGACAAGTTGAGTTTGATTGCAGCCAGTGATTTATACAATCGATGTGGAACACATGCTTGCAGTAAGGAATCTGTAGCACCTCTTCTTTCATTTCAAATTCTCCCAGACAGACACAGCATCTGGTTGCACAAATTTCAGCAAGCTTTTAGCTTCATTTCAAGCATGCCTTTTATTGGTACTAGCCCAATCATCCAAATTTTGAAATAACGATGTGCAACACTATTAAATCACATCAATAGAAGCCAGAGATTGAATACTGAAGAAAAGAAAAACAACAATGTTATTCCAACACTTTTTTGTTTATACTTATTCTTCTCTACACTTCCTAAAAAAAAAAGAGAAATTCATTTTTCACTTTTTTTACTCTCCTTTTTTTCCATTAAAAGCATATGTACCACAAAAGTGTCGGGCAACAGGTGTAAGAGAAACATTTCCAAAAGGAAAAAGAGGAAACCAGCACAAGGAATCCAAGTTAGAGCTTCCAAAGTGCATTCCAGCACTTGTCTAGTGGAAATTCCGAGGCGAATATAATTATCCTGTACCTATCATTGAGATATTAGTTCTTTCATTTTCTTACTATATCCACTTGAGTGACACGTGCAGAATTTGTTTATTTATTTCTTTTATGACTTTATTCCTGTTCAGTCACCTTCAAATATGTCAGTTATTTTCTCTGGTGGGAAAAAAAATCATTTCTCATATATTTTACTTATCTTTCTTACTTATTTTTCATGCACAAAAATGTAGTTCTTACTTTTGGTTTCTACGTTTTTTTCTTTTACACTTACATTATATGGTTCAAAATAAGAAAAAGAAACTCACTTGTCCTTCACCTTTGCCTCTTCTCCTTCTTTTTTTTTCCATAAAAGATAGATATAAGGAAAAGATATATGAAAAGCATTACTCTTTCGTGCATTCAGTACTTTTTATGAAAATAGTGGATGCCATGAAAGATTCTAAAATAAATTAAGAATTGAAGATTCTGCTAACAATTTTTCAGCTTTTGAAGAACGACAATCGTGGAGAATATATTTGACGATCACAAAGGCATGCAAGATGTGAAATTATAATATAATATTATACATCCCAGGTACCTAGTAGAGCACCTTGTATGATAGATAGAGATCAAAGCACAATAAGCTAACCCAGACCAAAAAGAGAGAGAGAGGAAAAAAAAATTGAAAAAGAAACCAATATATAGCAACTACACAGCTGAAAATCTCTTTGGAAGAAAATATACAAACAAAAGGACCAAGGTTAGACACAAAAAATATAATAATAAAAGACTTACAATGAATCCCTTGCTCTCAAATCCTCATCAAATAAAACTCTTGGAAGTTTATCCAGGAATTGCACCGTCAGATCCAAACGACAAGGCTGTGGAAATAACAACAGAGAAGCCAATATTAGATAATTATTTAATTGATGATAATAAATTGTGCAGTGCAGAAAGCAAGCTAACATATGAATAATCCCTTTGGTATTGGGTGTTGTGAAATTATGACACAGATTAGAGACAAGAGAGGGAGAAGCGGAGACGAAGAGGGTGTTACTTACTGAGGAATGATAGCCATGATAGGTAGTTTGGGGCCTGGGAATTAAGTGGGGAGGAGGGGATGAGAGAGAGGAAGCCCTCCTCTTGAGGTAGAACAAAAGAAAGAGGAGAAAGAGAATAATGGAAAAGAGTATGGGAATTGAGAATATGAAGGCCTGGTATAGTTTAAACTGAAGTTCCTGCGGATACAGATGTGGAGGCGGGGTTGTTGCAGTTTGTGGAACCGGAACCCCCATCACACTGCTATGTGTACAATACAGATACAAACGTATATCATGGATACATATATAGATAGATAGAGTTGTGTGGAATAAGAATAGATGGGTGGAATTGAATATGTTAAACAAGGACAATTTAATAAGTGAAGCTTTTTAAAAAAAAAAATACAACTTGTAATCAAAATGTTATTGGGAAAGTTTTTTTCAAAAAAAAAATGTAAAAGATTCCTAAAAATTAAACATAATTGAACAGCAATGTGCACTACTTATGATGATATATTGGTAGAGGTGGTAGTTTGCTATGCTGAAAGAATTGGGTTTCTTTTGTTCTTTTCTTTTGTTTCAGTTTATCAGAGGGGCAGAAAATATTTGCTGTTGGAACGGGTGAAAAAGGCCAGAAAAATATATGTCAAAATCTATAAATTGTTTATCTTGTAAAATTGAATTAAGCATAATAAATACTGTTAGATAAGGTAAACACTAACTCAATTTTCAAAAGAAATTAGTCTTATATAGGCTATTAGATAAGGTGAAGTTACTTTAGTAAATGATATTAGATAAGATACATTGAATAATAATCCAATCAAGATGAAATTATTATTACCATGTTACACTCTTCTAAATTTTCTCTCATGAATGATATTAAATAAGATTCATTGAATACTAATCTAATCAAGAATAAGTACACTGAATACACAATCCAATCATATTTCATATCTCCAAATTCTGTTAGTGAAAAAATTAAAATTACTCGAAATAATATTCTAAATTATCTAAAATATATAACCACGAAAATAAAAAAATTGACTTGAGTCAAATAAATAATATTACATAAAGTATATTGAAAACTAACCCAATCTAAAAGATATATTATTATCAAATCTCACTCTCTTAAATTATTATTATTATTAATTTTTACTCTATTTAATTTTTTCTTATATTAACTTGAATCTAATAAATATTATTAAGTAAAGTACATTTAACACTGAATTAATTCTAAGAATAATTTTACATCTCACTAACTATAATTTTTTTAATTACTAAATTAAGTAAAAATTAAACGTTTTTATGCTCTTCATACATTAAATATTTTATTTTTTATTTAATATTTATTTTATTAAATAATAGAAAGACTATTAAACAAATATTTTATGAAGATACAGTATTACTTTAAAATTTGTATAAACTCATCCGTACGTACATTGTACAAAAATAATAAATTATGAGGGTATATAGTGATGGAGACACTAATACATATTCTATCTTTTATCTTTTTCAAATGATGGGACTAGCCCATGACCCTCCACTTAGATATGGCCCTCATGCCGTGTATTTATTTAAGCCCAGTTGTCTTCATTCTATAAGCATGGGCCCAAACATCCGGGATGCATTCTTTCTGTGTGTCATTGTTCGTGATGCCTTGGTTCAAATATTTCTTGAAGTAACTATTTCTTATTATACACTGATTCATTTGATGCCTTGGATGGAATTGGTGAGTCCATGTCCATGTCTATGGCAGGCATGACTTTTAAATGAATGCCTGTCAGGTGAGGAGCTTCAACTGATCATCACTACTAAATCTTCTACTTTATGGTGGATTACTTTTGGAGATTAGAACCTCATACTCTAAACTTCTAGTAAAGTAAAGTAACATCCAGTTTCTTTCACCCTTTTTATTTTTATAATATAATATACCTTATCTCATCCCATTACTAAGTGATGATTTATTTAATGATATTTGAAACGAACATGGAATCCTTTAGTTTTCATCCTTCATTGAAGGCAAGGAAAAAGACACATTTGTAACTTCAACATTTTTTTTCTGTTAGAGTGAAAGAGAAACGTAGGAAGAGATACTTTATTTTACTCCTTGTTTATCATACTCCACTAAATATACATAAGGGACTTATAAAAACTTTAGGAGAATTTGAAAGACTTTACATATTCTATAATTCTTTTTAATTAACTAGAACAATATTTCTTAACTCAAGATATAATTCACCCTAATTACATACCTCTAATTAAATAATTATTCATGACATATTTTTTCATAACTCATAAATTAATTCACTATAATTTTCATAACTTACAATAATCAATATACCAAAAGGTCATCACAATTTTATTAACTTTAAATTATTAAATAAGTATTTCATAAATAAAAGAAATAACATTCTTTATTATGAATGGACATTCTCTCTTAAAGAAAATGATAATTCATTTTTATTTTTTTCTTTTATTTTTATCATATCAAATAAGTATATAAGAAGATTTTATAAAACTGATGCGAGGATCATGTAAATAAAAATAAACTTTAATTGATGTGACAAAAGAATTGCTGACATGGCAGACTTGGTGTCACTAATATGAAGGATTCACTCTGCACTTAAAATTTAATATATGATAAATAAATTGTACGAAAAAGTTTAAATCAATTATTCTAATTGTAATTTAAAAAAAAAACCGGAGAGAAAGAGAGAAAAGAGAGATGATAATTGCCAAATTTGGGCAACACGGGCTTTTAACATAGACTACTTAGCCCCGTTCATCACGGACAGCGCCAAGTATTGCAGTGTTTTCGTCACACACTTACAGACAACAAATTTTAACTTCAAAATATCTTAGCAATTAGCGCGTAACGTAAGTAAGCAACTCCATGTTTTTTTATTTTTTTTATTGTAAGAAAAACAAGAACATGATCAAGTTCAGGACTCGTGAGCAAGAGGTGGATGTGATTGTTACTTTCTAATTTCTAAACCGAATGTTGTTGTAGCTTTTACTAAGTTTTAAAATATTTATAACTGCATAAATTATATAACAGTAGAGTCTAATAAATACGATATTGATGTTATGGAGATTTTAAATTAATTTTTTGGTATTAATAAATTTTTTTAATTTAATTAAGTAAAAACAATTTAAACTACAAGGTTAAAAATGTAAAAATTAAATAACTCAAAACAAAAATAAAAAATCTGAATCCACTAACACTAATTTTAATATCAATTATGTCAAATATTATTCTTAAATATTGATCTCATGAATTTCCTAAATCATTAACTGTATCCTTATTTACAAATCACAATTGATATCAATAATTACTGTTAACATTACAATAGCATAAATAAACTGAAAAGCATAAGAAAAGTATATATGATTGAACTAATCAAAAAATATATTCAAACTAACTTATAAGAAAATAAAATAATAAACATTAAAATCTCTAAAACTAAATAACAATAATTTAACACATTTTCTACAAAAATTAACAAAATCTCATCATCATTTTAGCAAAAAAATCTAAATAAATATACAAGATTTTAAAAATAATATTTCTTTCATTTTTATCCTTGTATATGTATTGTGCTCTCTCGCACTGTCTTCTATTATATGCTCTACAGACCCTTCATTCACAATTATAACATCCATGCACTACATGAAAAAAATTAGAAAGAAAAAAAAATTACTTAGGAGAGATATGTTATTTAATAATCATAATCTAAAATTTTATAAAAACAAAGAAAAAGTCACTTATAATAATTTTAAAAAAATATTTAATAAATCATTACCCTTTTCAATTTTACATAATTCAATATTACGTCTCCAACAAACTCTTAATTTAGAAGAAAATTTTGTGAGAAATCCTTTTAGTAATTTCTTTCATATTAAAGATAAAGTCATTTTTATATGAACGATTATGGCATAAATAAATAGTTGATTTATGTGTAAGGTACTAATAAATCAATTATATGACTTACCTATTGTAATTTTGAAAAATATCATTGTACATAACATTATTGGTTAAGATATATGATTCTTCTTTATATGGTTTGATCTAGATGAATTGCTAAAACTATCATGTCACATGGATAAATTGCGTACCTGTATATACTATTTTATTCCACTTAATAGTAACAAAAGAATTATTAGTAAGAGAGACTAAAACACAAAACAATTATAAAAATATTATATTAATAACTTTTCAATATGCAAAAAGGGTATTTCATAAACAAAAAAATAAAAAAAAGAAAAATTGAATAGTTAAATTATATATATAAATTTAATATAATTTTACATAAATTAATTATTATATTTAACAATATAAAAAATATTTTAATAAGAAAATATTATTTATATTAATCAAATAATATATTAACTTTATTAAAATAAAATTATATTGTCACTCGTAGAGACTCTAGGACAAATAAAATTTGTACTTTAAGGTTATTCAATTCATAAATATTTCAAAAGAAGAATCAAGAATCAAAAATAAAATAATAATAATAATGATAGAAATCTAAAGCTCGAACTTTTTTAATTTTGAAGTTGATTCAAAACATATTAAACAAATACATCTGACTTTTTAGTTCTCAAATTTTAAATTTATTTAATATAAATGATATTATTGAGATCTTGAGATTATAAAAAATATCTAAATGTCAAAAATTATTAATTTTAAATTTTATATAATAAAATCAAACTCTATTTATTAAAGTTAAATTTTACATGTTAAAATTTAATTATTATTCTTTTTTTAAATATTATAATAAATTTCTAAAAATTATAATAGATTCACTGGCATCTGTCTGCAAAATTCGTTGGCCTTACTTTTTTTTTTTTTTTAATTTCACAAAGCCTTCTCTCCCTCTCTGTCTCTCTCTCTCTCTCTCGTCACTTTGGTTTTCTACCTCATGGCCCATTCTCCTCTTCTGTCTTTTCTGTGTTGATGGGCTCTCCATCTCTTCAATTCTCTTCATTGATTCCAATCGCAGCCGTGGGTCCCTCTTGGTGAAAGGCCAAGTAAGATGAAAATTTAACCATCTTCCCTTGACAACGTAGCCTTCATCTAGTAACAATATCACAACATAAAAATAACACCAATCTTCAAATGGGCCACTTAATGAATTTCCATTAATTTATAAAAATTATTTAATCATTAGCTTCTTTAAGAATAATAATTAATAATACACAAAACTATTAAAACTAACTTTATCTAATAAAATTGTTTTTTATATGAAAAATATATAATTTTATATTATTATCAAATGTCATTTCTAAATTCTTACATTATTTTATTTCATAATTTTAAAATATTTCTTAAATGCTGTATGCTATTATTTTAAAATTTTAGAATAAAATAAAAAATTCATCTATTTTGAAATTTTAGGAGTTTTAAATTTGTTTGCTTTTTGTTTGTGTTTTGGAAAGTCACAAGTGTGACCTCAACTCAATCTAAGCTCTCAACTAGACCCTTTATTTTCTTTCCTTCTTCTAGAAAGGTGTGCTAAATCAAACCCAACTGCGCGTCTAGTCCACTCTGTCTCTGTTCATTCATGTGCACGCGGCTGGGTTTTCTTGGAATAGTCACTCGGAAATTAAATGCAAGAAAAAAAAGACAAAATGAAGAGCAAATTTTAATATTTTATTTCAACCTTCGACAATTACACACGCAACCCCTCATACTCTCCACGAAATTTCCTTTCATCATCCATGCCCGCATCCTTCTTATTTAACACTTGCCATCCTTCTTTTCCATTTCTCTCATTCCATTCTAATCTCATAATCTTACACGTCTCTCTGCACCTATTGCTTCTTTTTCTTTGTTTGGTAATTAATTGAGGTGTAATTCTTTCTGAAATTTGCTTGCAAGTTCATTTTTTCTGATATCAACTCAAAGAATCTGTGGTTTGTTGGTGGAGGCCATGGAGAATAATCAGCAGTCGTTTTGGCAATTCAGCGATCAGCTACGGCTTCAGGCTTCGAGTTTGGCGAATCTCTCGCTGAACGATTCCATTTGGAGCAGCAATTACACTTCCAAGAGGCCTGATCAAAGGAGGAACTTTGATATCAGTGGCAGTGGCAGTGGCAGTGCTGAAATCGACTCCCTCCTCAACACCAATCTCAAGCCAAAAGCTGATTTCAATGATGGGTGGAAGATGGCCAACAGCCCCAATGGATCCCTCTTCTCTATGCCTCACAACAACACTCTGGGTGTGGGTGTGGGTGTTGGAGGCCTCAATGGAGGCTTCAACAAGGGAATTTATAATTATCCCAACCCTTCCTCCTCCTATCTCAATCTTAACCATAATAATATCAATCTCAATCTCAAGGGCCACAAGGCAGGTTTTAAGGGTGAAGATCCACCACCCAAAACTGCAAAGAGGAACAACAACCACCCCAACGCCAACAAGAAGCATGGGGACAACAATAGTGATGGCACCAAGGATACCAAGACGGGTTCTGACAAGAGATTCAAAACGCTGCCAGCATCGGAGTCTCTACCTTGGAATGAAACAATTGGGGGCTATATCTTTGTTTGCAATAATGATACCATGGCAGAGAATCTCCAAAGGCAGCTCTTTGGTATGTTCCCTCTTAATTATGCAATGATTATTACCTATAATATATGTCATCTTTATTTTTTTTTTTAACTTTAAATGTCCATGTTCTCTGATTCTTTACAGCAATAGTATGCTTATTTTTACAATAATAATTGACCCAGCCCCATTCCCTTGCAATTCGATTCTACAATTTTATTATAGATGGAGATTTTACCATAGTCATGTAAAGGATAATCCAGAAAATGTTTCGCTCTGCTTTTTCCTTTCTTCACATGTAATTGTCTGTGAATTAGCTTTGTAATTTCATTGTCTTGGCAAATGTTTGTGTTTTGTAGGTTTGCCTCCACGATACCGAGATTCAATTCGGGCAATAACTCCGGGGTTGCCCCTTTTTCTTTACAACTATTCCACCCACCAACTCCATGGGATCTTTGAGGTATATATATATATATATATCAGTATCTTTCTTTTCCATTTCTGGAACCTAGCTCCCATCAAATTATGGATTATATCAGATTCATGTTTTAATTGGAATTAACAAGTTCATATTCAACAGTTTTTAATAATATTTGGTGGGGTTTGTGCAGGCTGCAAGTTTTGGAGGAACAAATATTGATTCAACGGCTTGGGAGGACAAGAAGTTCCCTGGTGAATCTCGTTTCCCTGCTCAGGTATCATCTCCAATCCAATTCTATCTATATATGGTATCATATTATATATTATATCACTCTGCTTTGCTAGTTTGTGAAAGCTTAGGACCTTTCATACATGATGGTTTACAGGTACAAGTGATTACTAGGAAAATTTGTGAACCACTGGAGGAGGATTCCTTCAGGCCAATTCTTCACCACTATGATGGCCCTAAGTTTCGTCTTGAGCTGAGTGTACCCGAGGTAATTTCATCCTCAACTTGTTGAATATTGATCCCTTTTTGGAAGAACATAGAGTTCAGTTTTTGGCTGGTCAACTAAACTCTGCATTCTTTTTGGTTACAGGCACTGTCTCTCCTGGATATTTTTGCAGATCAAAATAGTTTCAAGGAAATTTTCAAGGCTATACCGGCATAAAATGGTAGAAATTACAGAGAATACAATTAAGAGCAGCACTTACGAAGACAACAGATAATTAGACTTGGGTATGTCTAAAAACTATGGACTTATAAAGATGGTCCGAAGATAAAACAACCAATATAGTGGAGGACGCTTGGATATTCAGCCTATATATGTGGGTTCTATAGTGCTTTTTGTTATAGAGGCTGTTATGCATGCACATCCATTTTTCTTTTTTTTTTTTTTTTTATATATATGAGCTTCACATGAGAAAATACAATAAGATGACCTATTTTGCATATGGGTTTTTGTACCAAACTACAAATTGAGGACGAATGGAAAGGAAAGCATGCATGTTGCAGCTTTATATAGCTTTTGCTGGGAAGGAACTCTTGTGAAAGAGTGCAGTGCAAAGCCTTGATTTGGATGTTCTCCATTCAAAGGGGAAACCTAGTTTAATGGTTCGTTTTAGGAGTATTCAGACATCTATGCCTTAAACGTTAATGTGTACTCATTGTTGAGACCTCAACTCAAATCTTAATAGCTCGTGGAATTAATTTTGTGGGATAGTCAGTTATGCTAAACTACTGGCTCTGGCATTGCCATTTGATGGGTTGTCACTGCCTAAAGTTAAAAACCAACAATTACATTAACAAGGGAAGCGTCTCGCTCCAAATACTACATTTTTATGCAAAAATAGCATTTCAACCAAAAATTATCTGTCATTTTGATTATAAATCATTTTAATTATAATTTTTTTAATGTAAAATAAGTTAATTTCATGTTATAGTCACAATCTTGCCACCAAAAGTTTAGGGTAAAATATATATTATTTTCTAAAGTTTATTTTGTATCATTTAATTTTATTTATGTTTTGATTAAATTAAAAATATTATTTTAACTATTAACTTAATCAGAATATATGACATATGTACATCATATTATTTTACCTTTACAAAAAATAAAAAAAAAATTTATTACATAACCTTCTTAAAGTGTAGATTTTTATTATATATTTCCCACAAAATTTGGATTGTTATCTCGTAACCTTCCAAAAGTTTGCTTTTAAATGTATCTTTATCTTAGTGACAAGGATAAGTTGAAAAAAGGCTACACATCAATGAGAAAAAATGTACTTTACCCTAAAGTTTATATCTCTTCTAGACTAAGTAAACGGGAACTTTCAACGTATATGAAAACTAATAGCATTGTTTCACTTCAGGCTCAAGTGTTTGAAGTCTTATTGTTGTACCAGAACTCCAGAAGTGTTAAGGAATTTGTGGAAATGGACAAAGCAGCGTCCTCTCAATCCTACGGAGAAGTTTCAGAAATGTAACTACTGCAGTTGTAACTTACAATTAACAATGAGTTTGAGTTTGGGATAAAAAAATAAAAAAAGAAGAGTTTGAGTTACTTGAAAAAGACTTAGAGTTTATTTGGATATATCTTTTAAAAAATATATATATTTTTTTAAAAAATATTTTTTAAAAAAGTGTTTTAATATATTTTGAAGTGTATTTAAATGTAATTTTTAAAAAAAGTAAAAGTTAAAAAAAAATTAATTTATTTTTTTTTAAAAGTTAATGATCTCTAACTTCTGAAAAAAGTAGAAGAAAAATAAATTTTTAATATAATTTTATGACAAAAATATATTTTATCTTTATTAAAAATTACATTTTATATCCTCTCTTTTTCCTCATTATAAATCATATTCACATAAACCTCTTTAGATAGTTTTGTGAATTACATTTTAAATAATGTAACTTTAAACCATTGTATCTTAATACCTTAAATCGAATTCTGATCTTAATGACTATACTACTTAGAGAAAGTAAAATAAAATAATATTAATATGTTGTTAATCCTTTAAGTATACAATCAGATATTTTTGTTACCTACGTCTTATTTTTTATGACGTTACCATGACATACTTGAAAAGCTCACTCTCCCTATTATGTTAGCATTTTATCATATCTTACATATCATAACTCATCATATCTTGCATTTGGATGTTTTTTTTTAATAATTTTGATATAAATAAAGTGCTTCTATTCTTTTTTATCTAAACAAATTTAAATTTTTTTTATTATTTAAAAATACTTCTTAAATATTATATTTAAATATAAATTTATTTTTTTAAATAAAAAAATATATTAAAATAAAATATATAAAAAAATACTTTTTATTTTAAATTTATCCAAACGGAGCGTGAGTATGACTTGCCAGTAACAAAATTAAAAAAAAAAGTAAAAAACTCATTTGAACAGTGATTATATATTCAGAAAACAGAGAATGGTGGAAGGGAATTGCTGTAAACAAAAAAAAGAGTATGTAAAGAGAATTGGGTGATGATTAGGTGGCGTGCGGAGAGAACAAGATTAGGCTTCACTTCTTCAGACGCGGTGACCAACTCAAGGGGCGTGGGTTGGTTTTGGTAATCCAAATTACCAACCAAAGGCCAACATGAATATATTCACTTGGTTGCTTGTTTTGTTTATTACTTAATTATGGATATAGATCAATTTAAAGCTATATGGAATGGATCCATAAATAATAAAACGATGAAATATCGTATTAGAAAAGTAGAAAACACTTTAGCTGACTATTTCGTTTCAAAGAATGGACATAGTTGAAACTTGAAACGACGAAGCATTCTTAGGAAATGGACCTATTGAGTTTGGTGTAGTCAATTACACGTTTCTTTTCCCTTCTATCCATATATTTATTTAATGTACTCGTCAATTTTGGAGTTGGTATGTCAAGACTGAAGCCACAACACAAGCCACAGCTGTTACTCTCAGACAACTGGCTATTGGATTTTCTTTTTCTTATAATATTTAACAATTTGTTTTATTTTTCAATAACATCATAAAAAAATTAAATTTAAGTGAAAAATTAATAAAATTAACATAATATTTGATATACGAAATAATAATTTTATAAAATAAAAATATCATAAGAATAAAATGAAATAAGATAAACTGAAATGACCATTTTTAATCCATAATTTAGTAACTTTTGAATTGGTATATGAAATTAATATAAAATAAAATTAAAATTTATTTAAATGACATGAATATCCCTAAAAAAAATATTTTAAATTTTTTCATGTATAGTTTATATATATAATATAAATGTATATTATTGATAGCAATATTCAAATTTAATTTTTTTATAACATTATCATTTGAAATGAATATACAATATAAACATCAATCTTTTAATCATCTTGTCTCTTATTTACATTTTTTTAGTGATACAACCTTATGTTGTCTATAATTAAGTTTTAAGTGGATTAGATTTAATAAAGATAATAATAATTATTTTATAAAACTAATGATGATATATTGACAAAAGAATTTTTAAATCTCATTCAAAGGAGTTTAGAATCCTAACCTCACTTCTACTGGAGGGAATATATTTTATGGTTATTTTTTTTAACAAATATGGGACTCCTTATTTCATAAAATAGGTATAAAATAAAATCATCATTCTCGTGTACCAGACACCACGTAAGACTTTATTTATAATATTTTGGCTAATTATTTTGGTGTCTCCTAATAATTATGTAGGATATTTAATGATTTTTTCATGGATGACACTGTTTTTACACAAAATTTGAAATCTGAAAGTTATTTATACATTTTTAAACCCTAATGTCTAATAAATTCATAAGTCAAACTTAAAAAGTGTGAATTTACTATCATAGTTCTAATTACGTTATAACAATGATAAATATGAGGATAAGTTAGTCTAAAATAATGATACACATTCAAAAAAAAAGAAGATAAAATATAGTAATAATTTACTAAATTTAAGGATAATTATTGAATAAATAAAATGATAAAAATTATTCATTAATTTAAGAGTCAATAAATATATCATTTCATTCTAATAAATTTTTTTTAACATAATTATGTTTATCTAATATTTTTCATTATTCTAATGGAACATTTCAAACCAAAGAATACAGTTTAGATTATTTTTGGTTTTTCTTTAATTTGAATATATATATATATATATATAAGATGAATAAATAAAACTTGCGCAAGCCGTACTGTCCGTGGCTCAGCGGTCAAGCATTTGACTCTAGATCAAGAGGTCACCAATTCGAACACGGCTGGGCCCTTTAGGATTGTTATTTTCTCTTTTATTTAATAATTTACTCTTGCTTTTCTTCAACTTATACACAACCTAACCATTTCCAAATTCAATAATTTTGTCCGTGTATAATTTCCTTTGCTTTTGGAGGTACTCAATCTTGTAATATTGAAATCTGTGATCCCATTTCTATAAAGCAAATCACATGTTGCACAAATAATCTATTCTTTCTTTGAAATAAATAATTTTGTTAGTATAAACATAACACCTTGAAAGCACCGATCACTATTTATTTTTCGCACTTTGGGAAATACTTCTATCAATCAATCCTCCAACAATGAAATCCGGTCACTTCGTAGTACAAAACTAGTACTTCTAGGCATCATAAGAATTTATCCTCTTGAACTTTTACACAATAATTATAAAAGGAATTCTCGTAAGATTGATGAGTATAACCAGGCAGAGAAAGTAAAAATGGCAGAGACAAACGTTAATATATGCCAGCGAAAACATAATGTTATGTTAATTTTGATTTGCTATTAGGTTCCTATTCAACAAACTTTGAAGTCTAATTTCAATCCTTATCAAATATACACTGAATCCAAACCTGTCAATCCTTTAACTCCCGTGTCAATGCTTGTATCTTTCAATGCCAATAACATGCTTAAAAAGTTTATGGCATTAGACATGCAAGCGTCACGGGCAAAATAGACAAGAGATGATGGGTCCGTAAAACTGAAAGCATCTTGTAATATTTCTGAGTGAGCCTACTCCTACTCCTTCATGCCTAATTGCCCATACATCGAACATTTCAGTTACCAAAATTCATATTTCATTCAGAGTCATACCCCTCTCTCCTTATCCAAAAGGTGCTCCGAATTCTCTTTAAAATGAAAAATCGTGTGTGGTAATTTTGACGGATAAAATGGCGGTGGTATCTTATGACTTTTCAATTCTTACACAAAATTGTTTATGCCGTGTTTTGTTGTCAAACCTTATATAGTTGGTTTTTGAGCTAGGCAAATGGGTCAAGGCCCATGGGCCGGCCCGTTTAGCCTGTAAACATAAAAGATTATGATTGAATAATTTATAAAGTCTGTTTAAAATTTGAGTTAAAAAACTTGATCCGTTTAATTCGCGAGTTAAGTGGGTTAGACCAAATTGGTTCATGACTCTTTTCTTTTGTCTTCTATCAATTTGACACCTTCCAAGTCTAAATTTGAATAGGATTTGAATTTGAATAACTTCTGTTTCCTTTTATGCTTGCCAATTTTTAATAGAATGGTAATGGTGGAACCTGCAATTAGAGTAGATTGAAGTTTAAATATTAATACTTTAGGTATATAAATATTGATTATTAATTGGATAATGATTTTATGTTCAATGTTTATGAATTTTGTAAACAAATTATATTTATAATGAGTAATGATAGATTACGTATGAGTCTCTTTATTTTTTTTAATTTTTTTCCTATTATTTGAAATTTTTATTTTAAGATGCAAAAAAAAGACAACGGGTTAATGAGCTTGTTAGGCTACGATTTTAAAGAATTGAGTCAGAACCAGGAAAATCCTGATCCTATTAGTAAATGATCCAGTCCAGTCCAGCCTGTTTAATGCGGGCCAATTGCTGGTCAGGCTGACCTGGCCTTTATACCCAGCTATAGTTGGTTTTAAGCTCGGATAAAAGAGGAGGATTGTGTTATGGCATCTTTGTTTTACTTGGAAGCCTCACCACCAATAAGCATTTAAAAAAAGTGATAAAGCTTTGCTTTAGAAAAAACACTGGTTGAAAGCATTGGAAATTTTGCAAATGTACATTTCCAACAAAAAAAATTTAATACAAACACGCACTTAGACTACTGTTAGTCAATATAAAATTTTATTGAATTTTTATGACATTAATCAATGATATTGTACTAGATATATCTCTTCGAACCCAAACTAACTTGTTCTTGCTTGCATTTCCAAGGCCCAACTTGGGGAAGGCAAATAATCAATAAGAGATTCATACTTAATATTCTCTTTAGATTATTATTGGCATAAGCATCAGAGTAAATGTAATGTTAAGAATTCAGCAAGTACATAGATCGTACAAGTAGTAAATAAAAATCGTTCTCATAGGAATTGGAATTGAGTATTGAACTAAAGAAAATTTAATTATCTACACTTCAAAATTGATAAGGAATTTAAAAGAAACTATTGAAACTAAACTAACAACTATAAAGTAATCAAATAAAAAATTCACAAAAATCAATGACAGAAGACTCTAAGACAAGGGTTTCACTAATCTAATTATAATGGAAGATCAAGACTTTTTTTATCATGGTTGATCAAGTTCTTGAAGGTAAATTATCCTAATTTATCCTTTACCCTTTCTCAAGACCTAAAAAAGTATTTTAATTAAATTAATCACATTCTCATGACCATTAACTCAATCAAAACCTATTAAGTTCTTTGATAATTCACGATTCTTCGTAAGATTAATCTTATCTCTAGGCATTAATTCCTAAGTTTAGTTAATAGAGGTTCAATTATTGGATTTCATCTCTCTATCCTTCACCTAATAATTTAGATCATACATATATGAGGCCTAACATATAGGAAGCATTAAAAACACTATTAATGAATCAAGAAATCAATATAACATTGATAAAAATAAATCCAATCAATCCATAACAAAGGGAAAAAGTTACATCCCTATCCTAGAAGAAAGAATTTTAGCCACTCATGTTCTCAATACAATCCAAATCAACCAAAGAAATAAGGGAAATCATAGAATCTAATCTGAAACAAAGAGAGAAAGATGGGGAATCTAGATCAGCTATTGGGAATTAAAGTTTTTTAGCCTCCTTCTTAAATCTTCAATCTAATCCTCAAGCTTTTGCCATTGAATCCTTGTGTTTTTTTTGTGTCTAACAAATTTTTCTTATGTTTTCTTAGATTATTATTGGCATAAGCATCAGAGTAAATGTAATGTTAAGAATTCAGCAAGTACATAGATCGTACAAGTAGTAAATAAAAATCGTTCTCATAGGAATTGGAATTGAGTATTGAACTAAAGAAAATTTAATTATCTACACTTCAAAATTGATAAGGAATTTAAAAGAAACTATTGAAACTAAACTAACAACTATAAAGTAATCAAAATAAAAATTCACAAAAATCAATGACAGAAGACTCTAAGACAAGGGTTTCACTAATCTAATTATAATGGAAGATCAAGACTTTTTTTATCATGGTTGATCAAGTTCTTGAAGGTAAATTATCCTAATTTATCCTTTACCCTTTCTCAAGACCTAAAAAAGTATTTTAATTAAATTAATCACATTCTCATGACCATTAACTCAATCAAAACCTATTAAGTTCTTTGATAATTCACGATTCTTCGTAAGATTAATCTTATCTCTAGGCATTAATTCCTAAGTTTAGTTAATAGAGGTTCAATTATTGGATTTCATCTCTCTATCCTTCACCTAATAATTTAGATCATACATATATGAGGCCTAACATATAGGAAGCATTAAAAACACTATTAATGAATCAAGAAATCAATATAACATTGATAAAAATAAATCCAATCAATCCATAACAAAGGGGAAAAGTTACATCCCTATCCTAGAAGAAAGAATTTTAGCCACTCATGTTCTCAATACAATCCAAATCAACCAAAGAAATAAGGGAAATCATAGAATCTAATCTGAAACAAAGAGAGAAAGATGGGGAATCTAGATCAGCTATTGGGAATTAAAGTTTTTTAGCCTCCTTCTTAAATCTTCAATCTAATCCTCAAGCTTTTGCCATTGAATCCTTGTGTTTCTTGTGTCTAACAAATTTTTCTTATGTTTTCTAAGTCTAGACCTTTTATATTTCTCTCAAAATGGGTCTTTTGGGCCTTTGAAGTCTTTGTGTTCCTTTAGAATTCTAATTGAAATGTATTTCGCACATAAGAAAAATCAGCATTGCACGGCCATGTTGGCTACACAGCATCGGGCCATGTAGTTTTGTGTTTCAATATTTTGTAAGCAGTAATGTCACACGGCCATGTAGATTACGCGAGCATAGGCCGTGTACCTCTCTGATTTGAGAAATTTAAAATTGTAAACACTCTAGTTTGACATGGTCATGTGGATTACTTGGGCAAAGGCCATGTAATGATCTGTTTTGTCATTTCCTTTAATTTCTTGCACATGCAAGTCATGTGATATATTAAAAACTCCAAATACTCAATCTAAATTCTTAAAATTTCATCAAAACACAAAAAAACCATAAAACATAAGAGGAAGATTAATTATATAAAATCTCATGAAAAGGCATTGGTAAAATGAAAAACTAAACTGAAAATCTATTAAAACAAGCCTAAGATGTGTGCAATTTATTCACACATCACCTAACATTCAACACTTCATCTTTTATTACAAGAATCCAACTTCATTGGCATCTCAGTTACCTAACTTTGGAACTTGAACCTACTTATTTAGGTCTCACCAATCTAGTGATCCCATAGCTCAGGCATATGTATACCTGACCTACTCACTACTTTGGAATATAAGTTTACGACTAAATTGCCAAATTAGTCTCTAAAAGATTTCATTGACTTCGCATTAGTCCCTGAAAGATTTAAATGTTAACGTGATCCTTGATAGTTAATTTTTTCATTCAAGTTAGTCTTTAGGGACTAATATGACTAACTTTTAAATTTTTAAGGACTAAATTAAATGATAGAATGATCTATCAGGGACCACAGATAGAATTAAAATCTCTCAAGAACTAATGCGAAATTAGTGAAATCTTTCGAGGACTAATACGGTAATTACAGTTGTCCTAGTGCTAGATTGTTACCTATAAACGACGTGTTGTATGACTTGAGTACAATGTTAAATGAGTTAGAAGTCCTACATCAGCACTTGACTTATAGATGATGAAATTAATATATGAAAATAGGAATTTTATTGAAATTTTAGTTTTTAATAGAGTTCAACCCCATTGATTGAACCAATAAAACTTGGTTGTTGTTGTTTATTTTACTTCTTACACAGAAGTTAATCACAACTCTCATGCACAAACATTTTTTTTTGGTTCCCTAGAGTATCCTTTTAGGGTGAGAGACTAATCTCCCGAGATACGGTCAGGCGCCAAAGTGGAGACCTCTCCAAGGATGATTGCTTCGTGCAAAGTAGGACTTTGACCATTAAGATCGATCCTTAAGGAAATCCGAGCCCCTTCTACTCAAACCAACACCTGTTGGTTACTCACGCACAAACATGTATGCATATAAATCGTGTAGACAAATAAATTTTTATATAAAAAAATGTAATATGAAATATAGGTAGTGTGCAACATAAATTACTTGTGGTAATTATTTTGCTTGGCTCTTTTTTATTTGTTTAGACTAATTGATGGAATTTAATAACTCTCAATACATAATTAAAGGCATTATTTCAAAACAAATAAACAAGTAGGGAAGTGAGAGAAGGGTTATTTGAAATTTGTAGTTGTAGGGTACATAATCTACAGAAAGAATAACAAATGACAATTAGGTAGCATAGGTGATGTTTCAAGTCAGCATGCTTCAACATAAATTATTTGTGGTAATTATTTGGGTTGGCTCTTTTTTATTTGTTTAGAGTAATTGATGGAATTTAATAACTCTCAATACATAATTAAAGGCATTATTTCAAAACAAATAAACAGGTAGGGAAGTAAGAGAAGAGTTATTTGAAATTTGTAGTTGTAGGGTACATAATCTACAGAAAGAATAACAAATGACAATTAGGTAGCATAGGTGATGTTTCAAGTCAGCATGCTTTATGAAATGTTTGCCCATTTAGATAACATTTAAGGCAAGTTTTGTCTCTATAAGCTTTTCAATTATCTGTATAAACTTCAATAAACGAACAATTAACTAGAAAGTCTTGTTTTGAAGAAGTGTAAAAAAGAGAAATTTTATATTATGTCATTTTCCTTGCAAGACTTAGTTAGGGTCAGTGTAGTGTTCCCTTAAAAATTGGGGTGTCAAAAATTTAGGGAAAAGCTTTAAAACTCATCCCTAAATTCTTCACCTAATTTTAAGGGGATACCAAATGACTGTAGCAAATAATTTATACTTAACTAGGCCAAGAACCACCTGAACTAGTCCTAATGAGACATTTGCCAATGCAATAGTTGAGACATTCAATAATATAACTAAAGACCAAGCCTGCATCAAAATTTGCTTACGTTTGTCTCTACTTTGTCCTTTTTAGGTGACCAGCCAAAACCCAGTATTGTTGCAATGCCAGCTCGAGTCCTTCTTTCTCTATTGCATTCTTTCTCGATTCCTTTTCTTTCGTGTGCCTTACAACCGTTTGGAAAACATGTTAGATAGGACCATTTTAGATGCCAAAAGATAAGAATAAACAAGCTATTATAGTACTTCTGAACTCTGAACCAGCAAACAATTTTTATCAAATAAAAAATAAAAAGAAATCATTTTTGTACAATTTATGGGAAATGAGTGAAAAAGTGATGGGGAAAGGAAAGGGGAAATGGTTGTTCGAGGCATGACACTTCCAGAAATTGAGGGAAAGAATTTTATGAAAATTTTTAGCATACATTAATCATTGCTAATCATTACATATATTGTTAGCCCAAGATTTCCCTTAGTCATTGACTTGTGATGATTTCAAACATTATTAAATTGCTTAACTTTGATAACTCTCACTTGATTTTAGTTAAAAACAATGCTTGCAGGTTTATTGAACATTAAATGGAGAATTTCTTAAGTTTAGAGAATTGATTCCAAGAGAAATGCAAGAATCATTGAAGATAGAGTGGCCCATGAACAAAGATTTTCTCAAGTACAAGATAAACCAACTACTACTCAAGATGAAGAAATCACTTGTGTCTCTTGTTGCTGTGCCAAGATGTGTCCTGAAGAACCTTTTTGAAGTCTAAAATGATCCTGCTTATGATAGAGACAAGTCTATTCGAAGTGGAGAAAAAGCTCTCTAGAAGATCAAGATTAGCCTACTCATGACTAGAGATGAGCCGACTGATGACATGGTTGTAACACTGCCTCTATTTTATGTTAAGATAAAAAATAAATTTTGAGCTATCTCTAGGTTTTGCCAACGATTAGATAATCACAAAAAAGAGTCAAAGGCTTAGAGATAACATTCCAAAAGTGCTGAGTCCTTTTTCAACTCTGCAAAAGCAAGAAATATCTCAACAAGAAACCAAAATCAACTTTTCAGAAGGGAGCTGACTGCTGTAATGATCAAATTCCTTTTGCCTTGAAACATCCCCTTCTATTCAGAGACTTCAACAAAAAGAGAGAGAGAGAGAGAGAGAGAGAGAAGATTGTGATCTTCCATCTGTGCATCCTCTTGTAATCTTGTGCAGAGCTTTACTTAACATATTCACTGACTTGGCATATTCACTCACAGCTTTTAGGACTTTTCTTTCTTTCTTCACTATAGAAGCCTTTGTGGCTGGGTTGTCTAACTGGTGTGCTAGCATTTAGGTTTGCGAGTGACTTGTGAGTATGCTTGGGTGAAAATCTTACTATAACTAGCTTGGAGAGGTTATGGTTAAAGAAATAACACTTATTGGAAAGGTGAAAAATCTCAGTTTGTCTAGAGACTGGATGTAGGTCTCACATTGGGATTAAACTAGGATAAATCTCCTTGTGCAATATTCTCTTAACCCTTTTCTTCTTATGTTTCTTGCTTGATTGCATGATTATTGTGTGTATGAGTGATTTATTGGCCTGCGTATACTTGCTCTATTTTCTAGTTTATTTTTCTGCATTGCGATGAGTCAACTCATCGTTAATTTGAGCCAATTGATTCCGTACAAGTTTTGTTTTTTTAAGTTTTGCATAAACTTTTATTTGGGAAAAAGACTTTATTCAACCCCCCTTCTTAAGTCTTTAATTAGTATCAAAGCTTACCTTGTGTCAACTTAACAAGCTCTGAGGGAGATCCTAGGCTGCCCAAGATGGCCAACATTGTGTCTTACACCTTAGCAAAAGGACAATCCACTACAAGATCTCCATTTTTCAACGGAGAAAATTACTCCTATTGGAAACAGCGGATGCGCATCTTCATACAGTCAATGGACTAGAAGATTATTATCAATGGTCTTGATATTGTTAAGAAGATTCAAAATAGAGTTGAAGTTCCTAAAACTGAAGATGATTGGGACATTGAGGATATCAAAAAGATTAAACTCAATGCAAAAGCCATCGAAATAATCCATTGTACAGTGAGATTTGATGAGTTTAGAAAGATTTCCAAGTATAACTCTATAAAAGAAATGTGGGACAAGCTTGAAATCACCCATAAAGGTAGAAAGCAAGTGAGAAAAACCAAGGCTGACATGTTCATCCATGAATATGAGCTGTTTCAGATGAAGAAAGATTAGAAAATTGATGAAACATTTGAAAGACTTTTATTCATAGTGACAATTTCATGCTCTTGGGAAATTCTACTCGGATGAAGATCTTATGAGAAAAGTGCTTCGAAGTCTCACAAAACCATGGCTCTCCAAGATTTTAGCCATCCAAGAAGGAAGGGACATTAACACATTGTCATATGATGAGCTTAGAGGCAACTTAATTGCTTATGAGATGACTATCTCGGGAACGAGACAGTTAATTAGAAGAAGAAGAAGAAGAAGAAGAACAAAAGCATAGCACTCAGCACAGTCGAGAAAGAGTCCTCTGAATCAGATGAGGTGGAGATCAATGACAATAATGACTTGGCTTTCATCTCCAAAAAGATCCCTAAAATATGGAAGAAAAGGGGGAAATCCAAAAAGCTCTCCAACTTCAAGAAGGATATCACTAAAGGAGAGTCAAGTGGCGAGAGTAGCAGCATTTGCTATGAATGCAAGAAGCTGGGTCATGTTAGGTCTGAATGTTCATTGTTTAAGAAGAAATCTCAAAAGCCAAGAAAGAAGAAATTCATGATGACCACGTGGGAGGACTTTCCAAGAATGACAATGAAAATGAAGACCTTGCTAAACTTTGTCTTATGACTAATGAAGAAAATGAGGTAAATGAATCTAATATATCTTATGAAGAGCTTTTTGAAGCATTTGATAAGTTGTTACTTAACTCAAAGACCCATTCTTTCCAAATATTGCTCTTTAAAGAAAATGAATAAGTCTTTGACTAAAGAAAATGAGCTTTTGAAAGCTGAAAATGAATCTCTAAATAATTATGCACTTTCTACTTCTTGTGATTTGAAAACTAAAAATGAAGAGCTGCACAAGAAGGTAAAAAACTTAACAAATAACTTAGCCAAGTATATTCAAGAAAAGGATAACTTGGAAAAGTTGCTTGGAAAGTAAAGATGTGCATTGATTTGGGGTTTAATCAACCCAACAGCTCAAAATATTTCAAAACTTCTTTGTGAAAGTAGCAAACTCATCATCTCCTCATGCTACATGCTTTCATTATGGTTACAAAGGTCATATGTCACTGAGTGTGCTCATAAATGTAATCAGTCTACTCATAAGAAGATGCTTTGGGTTCCAAAGTGTACTTATGTATCAAGGATACGTACAACTAATACCAAAGGACTCAAAGCAGTTTGGGTACCTAAGCCTACACGAATTTATTGTAGGTATGCTTGAACCCAAGAAACAAGAATGAAGAATGGTTCCTTGATAGTTGTTGTTGAAGGCACATGACTAGAGATCTATCCAAGTTCATCACTCTCACACCTAAAGATGGAGCAAATGTGACCTTTGGAGATAATAGCAAAGGCAAAATTGTTGGTATAGGTAAAGTTGGTAAGGGTTCCTTAACTACTATTGATGATGTTTACTTGGTAGAAAGTTTAAAACATAATTTGCTTAGTATAAGTCAACTTTGTGATAAAGATTATCAAGTTATTTTTGGATCTATTCAATGCATCATACGTGCAAAGACTAATAACAACATACTTTTTGTTAGTAAAAAAGAGATAATGTTTACATTGTTAATTTAGAGGACCTAAGCACTTAAAATGTGAAATATTTTTCTTCTTTGAATGATGAGAAGTGGTTATAGCATAGGAGATTAGGACATGCTAGCATGCACCTTGTCTCAACTTTTGAAAAATGATTTGATTAGAGGATTGCCAAAAATTGAATTTGAAAAAGATTTCACTTGTGAGACTTACCAAAGAAAACCAAAGCCTCTTTCAAAATAAAAAATTGTGTGACAACCACTTGACCATTGAAACTATTACACATTGACTTATTTGGTCCAACTAAAACCCATAGCTTTGGTGGCAAAAAGTATGACTTGGTTACTGTTGATGATTTCTCTAGGTCTAGTTGGGTCTTATTCTTATCTCATAAGGATGATGCCTTTGAATCGTTTGAAAATTTTTGCAAAAGGGTTCAAAATGAAAAAGGTTCATACATTGCTTCCATAAGGAGTGATCATGGAGGTGAATTTGAAAATCAAAGATTCGAAGCCTTTTGTTGAAGACATGGCATAACTCATAACTTTTCTTGTCCTAGAACACCTCAACAAAATGGGGTAGTTAAAAGAAAAAATCAATTTTTGTAAGAAATGGCTAAAGCTATTCTTTGTGAAAATGATCAGCTAAAGTATTTTTGGGCCAAAGTTTTAAATACAACTTACTGTACTTTAAATCATATTTTAATAAGGCCCTTGTCAAAGAAAACCCCTTATGAGCTATGGATGGGAAGAAAATCAAAGTTGAGTTATTTTCATGCATTTGGATGCAAGTGTTTCATCTTAAATAACAAAGATAATCTTGCCAAATTTAACTTAAGTAATGGTACCTTCCTTGGTTATTCTACAATAAGCAAAGCTTATAGAGTATTTAACAAAAAATCTCAATTTATGGAAGAAATTATTCATGTGGTCTTTGATGAATCTAACAACTTTGTTATGAGTAAGCCTATTTTAGCATAAGAAAATGAGGTGGAAAAGTTGAGAACAAAGGAAAACAACATGCTATCCAAACAGAAGAGAATTTTGTTCGTGACAGTGATCAGTCAGCTCATCAGCCCACGTCATATATCTCATCCAAAGGCACTAATCACAATTTACCAAGGGAATGGAGATTCTCTATTTTCTACCTTCAAGAATTTATCATTAGAGATCCAAGTCAGAGGATTAGGACAATATCCTTATTTAAAGACAACAATAAATGGCACTCTTGTCTCAACTTGAACCAATAACCATTGATGAATCTTTTAGTGATGCTGTATAGATAAAAGCTATGGAGGAAGAGCTGCAGCAATTTGAGAAAAATAAAGTTTGGACTCTTGTTCCCCAACCAAATAATTGCACAATTGTTGGAACAAGATGGGTCTACAAAAACAAGCTTAATGAAGATGGAAAAGTTGTGAGAAATAAGGCAAGACTTGTAGCCTAAGGTTACAATCAACAAGAACGCATTAACTATGATGAGACATGCTCCTGTGGCAAGAGTTAAGGCTATTCGTATGCTACTTGCATATACATCTCATAAAGGTTTTAAACTTTATCCAATGGATGTGAAAAGTATTTTTCTAAATGGTTTTATAAATGAGGAAGCATTTGTGAGACAGTCCCCTGATTTTGAAAACAAAACCTTTCCAAATCATGTACTTAAGCTTTCAAAGGCTCTTTATGGCTTAAAGCAAGCTCCTAGAGGTTGGTATGAAAGACTAAGCAATTTTCTTTTTGAAAATGGTTTTGAAAGAGGAAAGGTTGACACAACACTTTTCACAAAATCTCTTGAGCGTGACACTTTATTATTGAAAATTTATGTTGATGATATTATATTGGGATCCACTAATGAAGTTTTGTGTAAGGAATTTTCAAGCCTTATAAGTAGTGAATTTGATATGAGCATGATGGGAGAGTTGACTTTCTTCCATGGACTTGAAGTCAAACAATTCAAAAATGACATCTTCATCAATCAAGAAAAGTATACTAAAGAACTTTTGAAAAATTTTGGAATGGATAAGGCAAAATCAATGAGTATACCTATGCATCCATCAACCAAGCTTGAAAAGGATGAAAATGGTAAGTCGGTAGATGGGAAGAGGTATAGAGGTATGATTGGTTCACTTTTATATTTAACATCCTCTAGACCCGATATTATGTTTAGTGTGTGCTTATGTGCAAGGTTCCAATCAAATCCTAAAGAATCCCACTTAATAGCCATTAAGAGGATTTTTAGATATTTGCTTAGAACACCTACTTTTGGTTTATAGTATCCATCTACTAACCATTTTGAGCTTATTGGATATTGTGATGTGAACTTTGCAAGCGATAAAGTTGATAGAAGAAGCACTAGTGGATATTGCCAATTTATTCGAAGCTCACTAGTCTCTTGGACCAACAAAAAGCAAAGTTCAATGGCATTATCTACTGCAAGAGGCTGAGTATGTGGTTGCATCTAGTTGTCATTCTCAATTAATTTGGATAGCATCAATTAATTAATTTTACATTGCATTTTGACCATATATCATTGTATTGTGATAACACAAGTGCTATAAACTTGACCAAAAATCCAAAGAAGCAAGCACATAGAAATTAGACATCATTTTATACAAAACAATGTGCAAAAGGGGAATATTGAAATTTCTTTTGTAAATTCTGACCAACAATTAGTAGATATATTCACAAAACTCCTTCAAGAAGATAGATTTTGCACTTTAAGAAAGGAAATTGGGATGTCTAACTCTATGGACTTAGTTTGATATGCTATCTTGGAGTTTTAGGACATAGATTTATGGTCCAACTGTGTTTAGCATGCTTGTTGCATCATTAACTGTACTTTTGGACATTTATGTGCTCAAAAACTGATTTTGCTATATAATTCATTGTGCATTCTACATAATCTTTATTTAAGCTGCCAAACAAGTTTCATTTACTTTCTTTTAATGATCTACAGTGGTTTGGAATGGCTTGAAATTGTTTTCCAAAATTTGGATACTCAAAACCCCTATTTTAGTTTACTGCATAGCTGCATAAGCATATTCTTCTATTAGATAAGCTAGTTGAAATAATGAAGGAATTACCTACTTGGTGATTTTAGGGATTCACAGTGTTCTTAAATGGATTTAAAATGGTTTGGAAGTTAGTTTGATAATTTAAATATCAGTTTTATAAAGAAAAGTCAGCTGTAGAATTTGATTTTAATTGTATAAGCCAGTTGATATAAGTCATGAGCTAGCCCATAATATGTCTTGTATCAAGACAAAGCCTTAGACCTACATGAGCCAGCTCATAACGTGCAATGAGTGAGCTCATCATGTTTTAAACTACAGAATCATTTTTTTAAAATTTAAGAATACTATGTAACTAACACCAGACCCACTTTATTCCACTTAAATGCACATGTTCCCTACTTTATTGGTTGACTTGATAGTTTCCATAATTCTCTCACTAACTTTCCACTTTTCATTAACTCCTTACTAATGACAAATTTAACTTTTTAGTAATCATTTATCTTTTGTAACTCCCTCCTCATTTCCCTTTCACTTTCCTTTTCCTTTGAAACTGTAAACTCCTTTTCTCCGCAGAACCACCATTCTTTCTTACTCTATTTTCTTTGTTCTCACTAACTCACCTTCTTTGCCCAAATCATCTCTTTGTTCCCTTTTTCTACTCTTACACAAAATCCCTATGTTTTCTCTTTTTTTTATAAAACCCCTTTTCCCTTTTTCAAATTGGTCAAAACCAGAGGTGGGAAATCAAAGGTCCCCACCAAATCATCAGAGTGTCTGAGGAGCGGGAGTATGAGGACCAAAATGAAGGCCAATCATGAGAAAAAGCCTTCTTACATTGTGTTGGAATCGGACAATGAGATGGCTCATCCCAAAGATCAGCCAACTAACACCACAAATCCCCCAAAGGTCTCCAATGAGAAATCTGATGCCGAAGTTGGTTTTTAAGATTCAAAAATGTCTTCTGAGAAAGAGTTTGAAAGTGAAGAGTCATAAGGTAAAGAAGAATCATCCTCTTCTTCCTCAACCTGATTCTCTTCTTCCACTGGAAAGTACAGGTTATAAAGAAGAAAAGTAGAGAAATCTGAGGAGAAGAAGGAATCTGTATTGAAAAAGAAGAATGGAGATAAACAGAAAAAGAAAGAACCACTTTGCTTTGATAATACTTTGATTCAATATATGATTAACTATGCTTCTAAGAAAAAGGCTGTGAGTTTGCCTTATGACATGTTGATCACAATATTTTTGAAGCATTTTGAAGTGGATCTGTTTGGTGAAAATGTTGAGCCTATGACTAGTGTTCTGAGTGGTAAATAATTTGCACTCACTCGAGCCACTTTGAATGAGGAAGGGAATTGGGTGTGGAGCAAAGGAAAAGAAAAGGTAGAAGAAAGTTCTAAGTCAAAAGGGAAAGAAAAAGTGATTGAGGAGCTTGTTCAAGCACCACCTAGGAGCTTCACCTTAAGGCCTGAACCAGATAGTGCTGCTACTGTTGTTGGAGATCAGCCGACTCATCAAGCATTTTAGTAAACTCATCCTACGATGTTGAAGAAAGTTTTGCAGAACCTGAGGGTAATTAAGGTATAACAAAGGAGGCTCACTAGGGCTCAAAAGATGATGAACAATAATTGTCTGCTTGCCTACCAATACATGCAAGATTAACTTAAGTACATGAAGACAAAGTTCAATAACTTTGAGGATTGGTGGGAGAAGAAGCGTGAAACTGAACTTAAACTGCAGACTCACGACTGTATCAAACATCCTAGCCCTAAAAAGAAGCCTTTTCCCAAAACTTCCTACATGAAGCTGTCCTCGTCCTTTGATGAAGAATGACTTGATTACTATGCTTATCTTTAGGATTTGATTGCTTATGCCATATTCTTCTTTTGTGATCTCTTCTAACTTTTTGTTTGACTTCATTTCTACTTTTTGTTGAATTGTTTGAACATCTATTAGAACATGTTTGTGTATGGTTGAACACTAATTTGAGTTGTTAATGGTTGTATGCTTTGATTATGTTCATTTTCCTCCTTTCTATATGTATATCTTTATTTTCTATTGTGATTGCTACTGTTCCCACCTTTGATGATGCCAAAAGGGGGAGAAAAATCAAGAAAATTACTAGAACTTTAAGATATAATCTCTGCCCTTAGTCTTTTTAAATATGGGGAGCATATATCGAGGGGGAGTACATTATTATACTTTGATATTTAATCACGTTTGCTCTGAAAATTTTTCTATTTCCAGAAACTTGTTTTTTACTTGTGGGAATGTTTGTGATCATCAAGAGGGAGATTGTTAGCCCAAGGTTTCCCTTAGGCATTGACTTGTGATGATTCCAAATATTATTAAATTGCTTAACTTTGATAAAAGTAACTTGATTTTAGTTAAAAGCAATGGTTGCAGGTTTATTAAACATTAAATGGAGAATGTCTCAAGTTTAGAGAGTTGATTCCAAGAGAAATACAAGAATCATTGAAGATGGAGTGGTTCATGAATATTTAAAATTTTTCTCAAGTACAATATAAACTAACTATTACTCAAAATGAAGAAGTTTCTTGTAATTGTACCAAGATGTGTCCTGGAGAACCTTTTTGAAGTCCAAAATAAGCTTGCTTACGATGGAGATGAATCTGTTCGAAGTGAAGAAAAAGCCCTCTAGAAGACCAAAATCAGCCTATTCATGACTGGAGATAAGCCAACTGATGACGTTGCTACAATACTTTCGCTATTTTGCGTGTTCAGAGTAAAAGTAACTTTTAGGCAATCCCAAAATGCTACCAACAGTTAGATAATCATAAGGGAGAGTCAAAGGCTTGGAGACAAAATCCCAAAAGTGTTGGGTCCTTTTACAGCTCTACAAAAAGCAATATATGTCTCAATAAGAAGCCAAAATCAATTTTTTAGAAGGGAGTTGATTGGTAAAACATTCAAATTTCTTTTGCCTTCAAATATTCCCTTATATTCAGAGACTTCAACCAAAAACAAGGGGAGAAGATTGTGAGCTTTCATTTATGCATTTGCTTATAATTTCATATAGAGCTTGACTTGGCATGTTCATTCTCTATTCTTGGGAGTTTTCTTTCTTTCTTCATTGTATAAGCCTTTGTGGCTGGGTTGTCTAACTAGTGTGCTAGTATTTCAGTCTATGACTGACCTGTGAGCAAGCCTGGTGAAGATATTGTTGTAACTAACTTAGAGAAGCTAGAGTTGAAAAAATAACACTTATTGGAATAGTAAAAAATCTCAACTTGGCTGGGGAGTAGATGTAAGTTTCACATTGGGACTAAACCAAGATAAATTTTCTTGTGCAATCTTCTCTTAACCCTTCTCTTTTATGTTTCTTGCTTGATTGCATGATTATTTTGTGTGTATAAGTGATTTCATGGCCTGCGTGTATTTGCTCTGTTTTCTGGTTTATTTTTATGCACTACAATGAACCAGCTCATCGTTAACTTGAGTCAACTGATTTCTGCACAAGTTTTCTTTTTTTTTAAGTTTTGCAAAAACTTCCATTTGAGTAAAAGACTTTATTCAAGCCCCTTTCTCAAGTCCTCATATATAATGACTCATCTAAATATCCTAGTGCCTAGGTTTTAGGAAGCTGTAACTAACGACCTGAATCACTCTTGTACACAACATGTACAGCATAGCATACATTATTCTTTTACTTCCTAATCCTATCATGAACATATTATTCCCATCCAGGAAGCCTTCATAGAACACATTGGGTCTTGGACCGTTAGCTTTCATCTAATTGATGCCATCATTGAGCTCATGCTATTCTTAGCTGCTTAAGTTAGGTCGTATCCTCCATCAGACTATTATTACCATTTCCTGGCAATGTTACAATGATTGTTTACAATAATGGCTGAGTTAAATATATTTAAATGCTCTTAAGGATCAGTCGACCCATCGTACAACTCTAGCATAGCTGGAAGTTGAAATTTTGCTGGTAATGAAACAGGCATTATGAAATCTGAGAATGGATGACCTGGATGATTTGACGTTGGGACAATATTGTTAGCATGCTCCCTAGTATGAAGTTAGGAAGGTCGGTTTTGAGTTGTTCTTGAATGCTTGAGTAGGTTGGAGTAAGCTCCTACTCAGTATGGGTGTTCTGCTTGGTTTCTCCATACTGTTCCTCATTTTGTAAATTTCTATTTCTCTGACTTGGATTTTATTGTGTCTTTGTTAAACGAGTAATTTGCTCTTGCATTTGATGCATCATTTGCATCATATTTTGAATAGTAGAGGGTTGCTTTTGCGGGTTTCCACGGGTATTTCCTTGAGGTTGATCTAAAATTGGTTGGCTTCTGGTGCGAGCCATAGTCATTGGAACAATCTAGAACTTTTGAGATGTTGTTCTTGAGAAGGTTTTAGATGTGTACTTTTTGTTCTAAAAAGGTTATTGTGATCTTCAACATATTGAGTTTAAATTTTTATTTATTTATTAAATAAAATAATAATTTATAGTATGTGCTTAGTAACAAATGTTGTGACACTAATAATTTCCCAATTCTTAATGTATGATGGGAGAGAAAAAATGCATGCTATATTCTGTGTGGCCAAGAACAAAACGTGAGGAGCATATATAATAATGAGTGGCTGGGAGCTCGAACATTTCAATGCTCCAACTTGATCTAGCATGGCCCAATAAATAAATGGCATAAAGTCTTTTTATTGGAAATTATCACATTTATGAGTACTTAAGAGGGTCCAAATTTCAAGAAAATACGAATGAGTCCCAAAAGAACATAATAACATTAAACATGTAGTTTTTATAAGTTTTACGTTTAGAGTTTCTTAGTTATACTCTATAGAAGACATTACGTTTATATCATATTACTTATTATATATCATATCAATTATGATATTATTTTTATTTTTTACAATAGAAGATAATAATAACTTATATAACTAACATAACATATATTTAATAGTATTTAATGATACAATATAAAAAAAAAAATTTACACTGAATGTGTCTAAAATTTTTTCATTTTTATGTATATGATATTTTGTATTGAGAAATAATAATATAACATGCATGTTTAATAGTGTGAGGCCTGAAGCATTTTTATATTTGCATGCGACATCCCAGTAGGTGTGGAGTAACCCAATGAGGATTCTCGATGGCATCATTACCTGTTCTTTGAAAATGACATGGATGTTCATTGGGTTCTTACTTGTGGTCAATTGATTTTTAAAAAAAAATTAAATAAAATCAACTATGATTGATTTTATTTTAGTTATTTAGTTTTGGTTTGATTTTTTTTAATTCAAATCAGTTTGGTTTACTTATAAATACTTATTACTTGTTCATTTCGTTCTTCATTCCTACTTGATACGTTTAGCATAAATTGCTTTTGTAGACTGGCTAATCCAACGTTGCGAAATACATGTATATCAACTTGAGTTTTTTTTTGTTTGTTATATAGAAATTATATATATTTAATAGTATGTTTGGAAAAGATTATTTTTTAAAAAATAATTATTTTTTTAAAAAAGTTCTCTCAATAAAATTTTAATTATAAATAATTTTAAATACAAAATAAGTTAATCTAAGCATGCATTAAATAGAAGTAAAAGATAAATCACTTTTTAAAAGATTAATAAACCTCCACAACATATCACACTCCACTGAGACAGGTGCCAATTAAGTTCTTTGGCATATCGATCGACTTGATTTTTTTTTTTAATGTAAAAGAGTTGTCTCAATAATATTATTATTATTGAATGAAAAAGTTAGGAAAAGCAATTTAAATTTTCTCTTTGGGTTAAAGTCACTTTTCCTAACAAGTAAAAAGTAACGTATTTTAGTAACTTGTTTGGAAGTCTAACAAATTTCTCAGTGGTTCTCCCTTGTTTATTTGGCGGAGAAAAGATGAACTATCAAAAAGTATGGGCACGGTTAGAATGTTACTTTTGAAGTAATTATTGTTCTCGTGACACTTATTGTGGATCGTTGAATTAATTGGATGATGAAGATTGATGTGAAAGTTTTTACCTTATGTGACAAATCACAGGACGCCTCCCAACCCATGGCCCTATTCTAATATAACGCTGCACACTTGGTTACTAACTTACAACGAGTGCCATTGCCATGGTTCGAGAGATTTTAACTTTGAGCCTGTATATACAATAATGATGGAGAATACATTGAGTTTTTGTCGAGCATTGCAGATGAATAATTCAAGATGGTACTATCTATTGAAGGTACCCAAATGCAGGAGACGTTGGAGGCATGATTGGGGATGTGGATTTTGGAACGATTTTTTTTAAATTGGTGAAGGACATGGCTCACGAGATTGAGACAGGGAGGGTGCTTGTTGGCTAATGTCTTCCCCCGTGGAATGAGTTGAGAGCAAACCTAAAGGATTGATACTCTAAATCCAAAGTTTAAAATTTGATTAAATTATCAAATTTATATTTAAAAGATTTCATTAATTTTACATTAATTCTTAAGAGATTTAAATTTTATTATAATCTCTTATAGATGATTTTATCATTTAAGTCATGGATTAATATAATTAATTTTTAAATTTTTTATAAACTAACTTATATAACAGAATAATCTGTCAGGAATTACAGTTGAAATTAAAATTTCTCATACACTAATATGAAATCGGTGAAATTTTTTGAAGACCAATTTAATAATTTAGTCTTAAAATTTTCAGTAAAAAAGAATAAGGATGTGGACAGCCTTTTAACCCAGTTTGTTTCAAGAGATAAAATATTTCTTTTTTAGCAAAAATTTGAAGTAAAGAGATACTCTTTCCGTTTCCAATCTCAGCGAAGCACAATGAAATTAAAAATTATTTATTAACATAAATTTCTGAATCCTGAACTCAAGTTATGTTATGCGTAAAAGATGAGTCTAATGAACCTCTAGATTTAGTTCAGTCAATATTAACCAACACGTGAAAAAGAATTTCATTTTGTTCTTTTCCTTCTTCCGAGCCATTAGACTTACCTATCAACATACTAAAACAATCATTTTTCAAATAAGAAAAAGATAAAGGAGTTGAAGGTATCATATTCCAAATTTATTTAGTACAAATATTATGAGGTTTCACAAAGATGATGAGATTAATAATTATATCAATACAAATAATCATATCGATTAAAAAGAGATAAAATTCTAAAGTATTAAGTTAGATATAAATACAAGTCTAATAAAGAGGTTTATTGTTATCTTATAAGAATTCTATTTCAAATAAACTAGATTACTGTATTTACATAAGGGGTATCAAGTAAATATACTTTATATCACATACTTACAAATTAGTGTCATATCATCTTGGTACAATATTTAACTTGAGTATCAGAGTGCCTTTTACATGTATAGTACCACCTTAGTGCCATATCGAACTTGAATATCATAGTACCTTTTATAAATATACTCTCACCTTAGTTTATAAAACAGACAGTAAATCATCATACATCTTGATTGAATTTTAGATATTTTTAAACACTTAAATTTAATCCGAAACAAAAATCAATACATGCCACGTTGAACCAAACCACTTATTTAAATTATAATAAAAATTTTAATTTTTAATTATTTTTAAATATAAATAATATTAGTTATATTTTATTATCTATTATTTATATAATTTACCGAACGAACGAATAATTGTAACTAAGAGGTGATTACCCGCCGTTTAAAAAAGTGTCGGTGACTCTAGCCGGTGGCCACCTATGTCTGATTTCTGCTTTTCATCTAATCCATTGGCTCATGACTCACCTTGAACTGTTGAAAACGAGAAGGTGCTACAACAACAATGGATGATACATACATATATTGCCAAATATTGTATTAGAATTATGCTAAAACTTGGGAATTCAATTTCTGGCACACTTTAAAATAATAATAATAATAACAATAATAATAATAATAATATAAATTCTTTATTTAAAATAATCTCAATCTGTAAATAAAACCTTCGGAATTTTGCATGATTAAATTTTTTGTAGAAATGTAGGACTTCTGTCCCGCATCAAACGACATCTTCAATTCCTGAGTTTGGTTGCATCATTTAGATTGATGGCTTTATTTTTTTGGCTACCTCGGATAACTTTGAAGATATTTGTACAGAGGAGTTTCAATTTTGTTATTTTTACACTACTCCTTACATTGAGGGGCATAACTAGCAAAGATTATTTTGGAAATTAAATTACACTGTATAAAAATTAAATAGTATAGTATAATTAATAATATTTACATTTAGATAAGATATTGAATAATAATTTATTCTTTTTAAATAATTTTATCTAACATTAATTATATAAGAGTGCACAAGATAAAATAGTATGATCTTATCTATTATAAGGTTAACGTTAAATAAAATTATTTTGATCAGTATCTTTTAGATATAAAACCATTTGTGAGGCTTCACCCAACAACTTAAAATTTTAGAATAGTTGATTTATAACATAGTATTAGATCTTCTATGATCAAATAAGGTAGGCCTGTGCTATAAAGATTATACTATTAAGTTGTGCTATAATAGCTTATATAATATACCAAACGGAACCTTATATGTTTGGGGCCAAATTTAATATATTTTATTTTTTAAAAAATATTACATACAAAATAAAGAAAATTGCCCCCTTCCTCAAGAGTCAGGAGCAACGTAGCTCTGTCCTTGTTTACACCTTCTTTATTGAAAAAAAAAAAAAACAATAGAGAGAATAAGTATTAAAAATTGTGATTAATTATTGAAAATGCATTTTTTTCTTAGTAAAGAAGGTATAAAAATATAGTGTAGGAGAAGTATTACTCTACTGGACAAGCTTGAAATTAACAATATAGATTCAATTGGAAGATAGTAACTCGAAACTAGCGGACCATACACAAGCAGAAAAGTGAGATCATATATTGGTAGTATCACGCATTAATGGAGAAAAACAAGGACAAATGAAAGCCTATCGTTAAAGTAGAGTTTCTTGAAGGCCATATAAAGCATACAGAGCCATTTCCAAATCGGATTTGAATTTTATAAAGTGAGACCCTTATATTAGAGAGTAAAATGAACATTTATAAGTTTATAACCATTAATAATAGGATCAATAAAGTAAATTTTAATAACTTTATAGTTTATTATATATATGAATGTATTTTGCCATAATTTTAATCATTATTTTTTTATTAATGATTATAAATACTCACTTTACTTTTTAAAGTTTTCATTTTATCTATTAAAGTCCTCACTTTAAAAGTCTTTATTTTAGAAAAGCTAAATCTTCCTAGCACACCTATTTCAATATGTTTCTTATCCTGCTGCTTGCATGTCACTTTAAAGAAACGTAAGCAGGTTTGTTACAATCTAACTACTTTTTGAGTTGAGTTGCTTAAAACCAATCACTAGGATACAAGTAATTAGAGACCTTCACCTTGATAAAGTGTTATGATTATAGTTAGTTCTTCGATCTGGCGTTTGTATTGTTCTATTGATTTCAGTGTTAACCAATTTATTTTTATTTAATAAATTTTTAAAGTTTATGAAACTTGATATTATGTGGTTAATTAATGAAAGAGAATTGAAATCAATAAAAGGGCATTATAATTTTCTAAAAAAAAGTATAATTATAAAACACACCTCATGAGTGTGATGGCCAGAGGAGTCATATTCGGGAAAGGAAAAGACAGAAGCGGTCATATTTGCACACCAATAAGCATAAGCATTCTAGTGAGGGCGGTTTGGTCGGTTGTCCGTGGCCGCCAACTTGAGATGAAAAGGCCAAATCTTTTTCTCATAATATTATTCAATGACTAATAAAACCTCACTTATGTCTTAAATTTCAAATTAGTACTTTTGGAAGATGAATAATGCCTTTTTAAATGGCACCAAGATTTTAAAAATAAACTCATCTTGGAATCATAAAAATTAATATTGAATTGAATTGATTTTAATTACATTAAATTAAATTGAATTAGAAATCAATTCTTATATTTTAAACTCATTATAAAAATTATGATTTGAATTGATTTAGAAATCAAATTTTATGTTTGAAACACCAAAAAAAAAATAATTGAATTGATTTTATTTTAAAAATTTATATTTTTACCCTTTCTTTTAATAAATATTTTCTTTTATTTCTAAATAAATGATTAAGGACAGAAGAGTAAATTTAAATAAATTCCTCTAAAATTCACTCAAATTCTCTCATTTTTAATAGAATTTTAGAAATAACTTAATTAAAATTTATAAGATTTGTAAGGATTTCTAAATCTTATTAATTCATATTTTATAATTTTTCAAATAAAATTTTTTATTACAAGTGAAATCAAATATTAAAATTATTAATTCCAAATGTTCCTTCAAAGTCTAAAATATTTAAGAGAATTTAATAGTATTTCATAATTTTTAAGAATATATCATGTTTTAATTATATATTGACGTTTGATGTAGACAGGGCGGAACTAGATTAAGTGTGTGTTTGAATTAACTTATTTTATAGTAAAAATATCTTATAATTAAAATTTTATTGAGAGAACTTTTAAAAATAAGTAATTTTTTTTTAAAATAAACTTTTCCAAACATGGGCTAAAAGAAAATTTCTCATTATTGAGCGAGTCAAAATAAAAAAATTAAAGAATTCTTAAAGACTTTGGGGGGCAAGACCCCTTCAGCATACATATAGTTCCATGCCTGAATGTGGGTGCAGCTGTTTAGTGACAGTCATGCAGCAATAGCAATTGCCACATGTGTAAAAGAAAAAAAAATTCAAGTTGGAAAAAGCAACAATAAATTGGTTAAATGTTTAGAAATAACGTTAATTTAGTATTTTGTTTCAAAAATACCCCTTAACCTTCTTTTTTAAATTCCAATTTTTGGTTATCAATGCTTATATATCTCGACTATATCTACTGCATGCTCTAGCACTTAACATATGTAAATATTTATTCCAATTCAATTGTTTTTGGTTAGGTTGAGTCGGGTTTAACTTGACCTACTCTTGACTTGATATTTTGATGAAACCAAATCTTTTAACTCAATCATGATTGTAGACTTGAGCTTACTTGATCATCATTGGAACAATGTGTGGTCCGATCAAGACTGAGTTGGGATTAGATTGGCTCAAATTTTAAATACAACCTATATTTTGACATGTTTAACTAGTAATGTTAGTTGACAAAAAAAAAAAGCAATGTTAAGTTTAGACTTTAGAAATAAGAAATTTTAAAAGAATTTTTTTTGATATTTAAGTGATAATATAATAACATTTGTATTAATATCAAGAATTGGTAAGAGATAATGTTCCAATTCCGATCTCAAAATGCATTGAGTCTAATTTTTTAGACCCTGTTTTTGTTTAATTTTTTCACTAAAACCAGGTCTTACGCAATCAACTCGGATCGAATCGAGTCTTAAACACCTCTATTCTTAAAACGAAAAATATGAGGAATGTGAGCTTTCGAAGATGAGCAAAGGATGTTGCCACAATTGAACACTTGAATATGTTGCTAATCACCTGTGTTGAAGATGTACGAACTCGAGTAAGTTAATCGACTAAAATGAATGTAAACGAAGGTAGTTTTCAAGTAAATAATTTTGTAATTGCACATTAAAGGTATTCTTATATCAACTATCATGTAAATGGATACTAAGCCCATCCCTGAATGATTTTAAAAGCACATCCTCACATAAGCCTGGTGCATATTTAGTAGAATTAATTCCTTAAGTGCTGGCCTAAGGTTTGAACCTAAATAGTTAAGGTACTACTAAGCCACACCTTAAGTTTTTCAAGTAAATAATTGAATATTGATACAACACTTCATTATAATTTTTGAGTCAACTCATTTTGAAGATTTTCTAAAGTGAGAAGTTCGATTTTAAAAGTAAAGTGAGAAATATTAATCATTGATAAAAAAAATTAAGAAAGTATATTTAAATAATCTCATAATTTGTTATACATATACATGTATTTTATCATGATATTAATCATTAATTTTCTTATCAATAATTAATACTACTCACTTTATCTTCTAAAATAAACTCCTCACTTTGAGAAGCTAAACTAGTAAGTACTTGTTTAAGTGCCCTTTTTGAGTGTAATACGTTCGAATTTACTCCAAAAACTTAGTCATTTGGAATTCAAATTCGCTTAAAATAATTGCTCAACAATTAGTAAACTTAATTAATGATTATATCAGCACCTAAGAGTAATTGATTGGCATATTTGAGACTAATTGAATAAATCAATCAATTCTTTAATTCTTTTAATAAGGTAATTAGCAATTAAGTGAATTTTCACGTTAAGCACCTGTTAAACAAGCCATCAACCCAATCAGCATAATTCAATCAAATCACTTAGCATACATCAAGGAATTTCAAACAATAGTCACACGCTCAATTAAATTAATTCTTCATTAGAGCAAGATACCTCATTATGAAAATATTTAGCTTAATAAATCTCATGAATAAAAAAGATGAATTTATACTAATTATACCAAAATCAATGATTTTTTTTTTCCAAAGACACTTCCTTCTTCTTTAAGATTGTGAAAGACAAATTTGTTTGAGAGGCATTATCATGTGACTTATACATCTATTGTCAATGACCATTGTTCCTTGGTGCTTATCTTTAAGCACACTTACAATACAATTTTTACCTTTAGTACCCAAATTTTTTTGGGTCCTTAAAGGTTAGAATTTAGAAATGATGGCATCCTTCAGAATGCATATATTCATATCACAACCAAAAGCTCTTTTTTTTTTTTTTTTAAACAGCACATGTATGTGAAATATAATCTTTTTGTTTATAATAATTACAAGTCACATAAGGAATATTAAAGAATTACTAGTTTTGACAAAATAGTTCTTGTTGAATATTTCAATTTTACATGAATTAAAATGAAGATTAGTTTTATAAAGGAAATTTTTTGTTTTCTTAAAAGAATATCTAGATTCTCATTTTCTTTCACAAAATTAGTAAAATTTATATTAAGTTCTTCAATTTTTCTTTGCAAAGAAGCATTTTCAACAATTAAGAGTGTGTTTGGTTTGTAAAACACATTTTCTATTTTTGTTTTCTATTTTTATTTTTCTAAAGTGATGCTCATTTTTAGATTTTCAAATTTTAAAAAACATGTTTAGTTTGCGCAATCAAATCCTGTTTTCAAAAAATGAAAACAATGAAAATACGTTTGGTTCATTCATTTTCAATGAACTAAAAATTTTATAAATAAATGTTGAGTAATAAAAATATATGGCTAAAATGTTAAAAAAAAAAAAATTCCTTCTAACTATAGGTCATTTTCAAAAAATTTTCTTATACTTTAAAACCCAACAACACAATTTCATAAACTTATCACAATATGCATCTTAATGCAAAGTAAACCCAACAAAAAACTCCCTACAAGGAGTTAGTATGCATAATTTGATAAGTTTAAGGAGTTAAGTTGTTGAGTTTTAAAGTACATAAAAGTTTTTTAAAATGATTAATAGTAGAAGGAGTTTTTTCACTTTACCCAAAATATATTTAATTTTATTTTTGTTAATAAAAAATTTATGAATAACAAACTCATGTATATCCACAAAAGTAATTAATAATATAATATTAAACTCAATGTCCAATACATTCAAAAACCAATAAAATAAATTTTATCAAAGAAATTATGTGTTATTAAATAGTAATTATTATTTTGTCTTTTTATCTAATCAGTAACTATTAATAAGCCAAAAAAAAAAAGAAAAAGTAAGGGGAAAAAAAAAAGAATCGTTAGTAAGAGAAGGAAGAAGGAAAAGTTGGAAAAAAAAAGGGCAAGAAAAAAAAAAGAGATGCATGTGGAAGAAGTTAGCAGCAGATGATATTGATGGAAAGGAGCCACTTGCTTCCTAAATTGACGAAAACGTGGTACAAAAATGGTTTTGATTATATTTTCAAGTATGTCACTGTGTTTTCTATAGTTTTCACTATATTTGCAAGGATGCTACCGTGTTTTCAAAGAAAATGGTTAAAACATCTTTTTGTTATTTTCAAATTTAGGCACATTTTAAGAAATGTTTTTCTAACATTTTCCTTAAAACTGAACTAAACATGTGTTTCAAACATGTTTTTTATTTTTAGTAAAAATAAAAATAGAAAACAAATAAACCAAACACACTCTAAGTTTTTCTCATTCTCCTTTTTCAACATTTTAACTTCTTTTCTTAAATGTTCAAGTTCAACTAAGGCATTATCATGTATAGATTTAACGGCAAAGTATTTTGTAGGTAACTCACGTGAATCATTTAGCAATTGTTCAAACAATTTATGCAATTCATAAGTATTATAAATGTCAATATCGTTCACCTCATCATCTTGGCGTTTCTACCATAGTACTGGCTATAACTTTTATTTCTAAAAAAGGAATTAAGAAATACCAATGGTGACCATTCATGTAGTTGCACATTTCTAGTGTGCTAAATATCTGCATTTTGATAGGCACCCTCAAAGGAAGGGTAGCTGGGATTGCATACTCTCGTGTGCAAAGAGCGAAGTGTGACTAAGGATGAATTGGCTTTCAACAAACTTGCCCACATGGTTGGTGTGGTAGAGGGCACTTTCTGTAAAAGGGAGTTGAATAAGAAAGGGGAGAGAGGTAGATATGGGGTAAGAAAGAATTGGTTAAGGTCTGGGAATGGGAGGAAACAAGCCCCAAGAAGTGCCTGTGCTGTCCCTACTATATTTAATTTCATTTTTCTGTTTTCGTGGGTCATCTTTGTATTCAATCCTTTCCTTTGAACTGGTATCACTTCAATTCCAGCGACGGAGAAGTTTTTGACTGTAAAATTAATAAAATAATGTTTTAATATCTGAGTTCTTATCAAGTGATAACAGAACTTCTGATCTTGGAACTGTGAAAGTTAGACTGAAAAATGCGAAAAAGAATTAGGGGGCTGAAATTAAAAATTTACAAAAAGTGTTTTTGCATTAAAAGAAGGAAGACAAGAAAGTTCAAGAAATACGCATGCTCTAAGAAATTTGGTTTAAGTACAGTGAAAAGGTACGTACAAAATTACTCTAATTATTTGATAGTAATTAAACCCATGAAAGTTGCTTAGTAAGATTATAGTTGTGGGTTATGCATCTACCACTTAGCCCTTAAATGTGCTTTATAAACTTGGTCTAGATAAGGGAATCCTAAGTGGAAACCACAAACACCTTAGATCGACTAACACCATAATAGGTATAAGCCTCACGCATTGCTTAATCATAAAGACATCAATAATTACTTGACATAGATTCCCTGTAGCATTTGATGCTCACTAATCTCAAACTAATGTGATAGCCCATCATAATTTGTCACACAAGGGAAGGATTCATGTTTGTTTGATGCCATTATTGCTCTCACCTATAACTGTCAAATTTTGATGTCATTATTGCTCTCAACAATAGCTGTCAAAACGGGCCAGGCCCGTCAGGTTGGTCCGACCCGCTGTTTTTTTTGTTTAGTAAAATAAATAGGAGCGGGTCAGACCTGCTTGGGCTGTAAGTTTCGCAGGTCGACGTAGGTTGACTTGCTTAATGACTTCATCTCTACAGCTTGACTCTTTGGTGTGTCTCTCCAAAATCAAGTCACTGTATAGCGGAGAGACTTCCACTAGAAAATGACGCATCTTATTTCGAAGAGCACTGCCAGGAGTAGGTGGAAGACGAGGAGACCCTATTTGAGGTGAAGTTTCCGATGGCAGCGAAGATCTCAAAGAAGTCGGAGGTGTGGTGGTTCTTCGGCAAGGAGTCCTTAAGGCTGGAGAGAGAGGTGCGACTTAAGATAAAGGAGGATTTGGACCAGTCCTTGTAGTTGTAGCTCCTAAAATCAATGATGGGGACATCGCTGGAAGACGGAGAATTGGGAGGGAGATTGGCGGCACTACTAGTGGCCGTCGTCGAGGATGGAGAAGAAGATGTGTTAAATCGGTGGTTCATGGGTTCCACAACATTGGTATTGTTTTTGGTGGTTCAAGTCGTCATTGTTGTCTACCAGAGCAAATCCCGCTAATCCTTTTGATGCTGTCTTTCTTTCTTTCACTAGTGAGGGTAGCAACTTCCAGATTCTTGGATTTCATTTTAAGGTGAAATTAGAATTAAAATTTTGTTTCACCCATCAAATATTTTATGGCTGGATATAAAAGTCTATCGAATTTAAGACACAACCCATAACCCTCAGCAGGCCAGCACCATTCGCAAGAATGGCTACACCCCCACAAGGTCTTCTCTTTCATTTTCCTTTATCCATCTAGCATTTCTTTCCTGAAAAATTTTGTGTGAGAAAAAACAAAATGCACAACATTGATGTGCTTCTCCTTTTGTCGGTTAAATACTAGCAAATATCAGTCCAAGCAAATGATAAATTGATTTTCCGGTGCTTTTTTTGGTTGAAGGAAATGACGAGATGTTGTTTAGATTTCAAAGACTCCATGATGCGAAGCTATTTTGTTGCTTTTTTTTTTTTTTCCTGTGTGGTGTTAGTAAAATTCATGAATTAGCCTGGTTGAATTATTTGACCCGCTTCAATCCACAATCCAAATGGCTTGACCAATTTCAACCCATTTAAGTTGCGGTGAGACGGAGTGAGTTAGGGCAGATGAATCCATCTTGACAACTCTACTCTAGACACTAAAACAATTGAGAGCCAAACCCTACATGTTTGTTTGGGCTCTCCTAATGCCTGTTGGCAAGCTGCCAACGCCTTTTGCGCTTGTTTGGGATGTCTATAGTTAACTTTGCATGCTTTTCCAAAAATGTAACATGGCATTTAGCTATAGCTAGTTGGGTCTAGCTATTTTGGTAGAAAAAGTTTTATTTAGAGTAAATTTACTTAAATACTGTTGACATTGACATAATACTATTATTTCTAATAATATTTAAACAAGTAAGACTTGGTAAATTTTTAAAAATATCATTATAACTAAGCTCTAACGAGTGATTTTACTTGACACAACTCAAACTCAAAATTAACAAAAAAATTCTTTTACCATAAGTTCTTTTATAATAAATTATTTTATAATTTTACACAAACAGAAATTTTGGTGCCCCAATTTATTAGTGTGTTCAAATATGGTCTAACCTTTGAATTGTTTACCATGTTAGCGTCACATGTTCACCATCTTAACTATCTTATGTGCTCGCTGAGGGAGAAATTTCTATCTTTTATGATAATAATGCACTCAGCAACCTAAATTTTATTATAAAATATTATATGAAGTTAATCCGATCATACAAATTTAATTTATGTGCAATATTTTAGATTTTAATTGAATTGATATATTATTCTGGAATATTATTACAAAACCTGATATGTTTTAATAAATTATTAAATATTTATTATTTATTGATTTTAGAATAAATATTTGAATTTTTTTTATATCTGATTAATTATTAAATATTTATTGATTATTTTTTACATTTTATAACATTTAATTCTCAATTATTTTAATAACATTATAAAGAATAAATAAATGCCATAAAAGTTCACAATTATTTTTACAATTTCATGCTTCATTGGTTGGAATACCTTTTTTTTGTAATTAAATAGAAAAGCGGTGGCAATGCCTAAACCGGCTGCGTTGCAACCCGCTTATTGCCAAACTGGCTGTTAATGGCCCCATAGAGCCAATAAAGCAGACTCCTCTCTCGTCCTCCATTCTCGTTCTCTCTCTCTCCTCTTTCAAATTCCATCGTCATCTTCTCTTCTTCATCTACACTACTCTTTTATTTTCAGCTAAAGTTTTCACCCAGAATCACAAGCAAACGTTTTCTCTAAGCAAAGTAAAGCAATTCCACTTTTCTCAGGTAAGACTTCTGTCTTCCTCTTCTCTCTCTTTTGCTTTCCCTTTTCAATGTATATATATTTCAGTTATCTGGGACTTCTGGGTTTTTTTTTTTTTTAATTAGTATTTTGTATTTGTCTTCTGATTGCTGAATACTGAATATTAAAAACTGTGTTTGGATTCTTCTTACGATGCCCTCTCTTCTCTCTTTGATCTTTTTAAGACTTGATAATTATACTTTAGTATTAGAATTTTTTTTTATGTATATTGTTATGAATGGTTGGTTATATACTTCGTTTTATTAGAGCAGATAATATTTGAGAACATTTCACGTTGATCAGAGGTTGTTCCTTCCAACTTCATTGTTCTTAATCTCTGATGTCACTTCTGGGTTGGTCTTAGTTTCATTTTCAAAATTCAGTTATGCTTCTGTTCGTGTTCTTTCGATATTCAAAATGGTTTCAAGTTTGAAAACTGAGAAGTAGGGAGCTGAGAAGATAAAGGCCTAATTTGAATTATTATTATTATTATTATTATTTTCTGCACAACTCTGATTAAGAGATGACAATCTTTGCCGAAATTTCTTCACAGTAATGGTTTTCAATTCATCGTCATCCCTGATCTGGAGATCGATCTTTCAGCCGTTTGCATCTGGATTTGGATCCTAGACAGATTATAATAATTAAATGAGTTGCAGTTTTGGTAAATAAATGATTTGGTGCTACTATTTTCAAAATGACTTATTTATCCCTTTATTTTCATGGAAAATGCATAAAAAATATTTTTATTTAAAATAACTAATTTAAATATATTTGATGTGTACATTACTATTAATAAAAAGATTAGTATTTTATTAATCTTATTTTTATTAAGATTAATATGAATATTTATAAAATTATATATATATCACATATATTTAAAATAATTTGTTTAAAAATAAAAATTAATTTTTTAATATCACATCAATATTTTTAGCTAAATTTTTAATATACATGTTAACCTCCTAAATTATAGGGGTTTATCAACTTACCTTATTTTGTATCACATAATGTTATTAAATGTTTGGAATATATTGAAAACATTACTTTAACCGTTAATATATGACATATATACATTATGTGAATTTATTTTTATTTGTCACATAACCCTCCCAAAATGTGAATTTTTGTTATATAACTCTCTTAAAGTTTTTCTTGTGGGAAAACTTTTTGTTGTCCAATAGTAATAAAAAAAAAGTAAAAAGAAAGTGACGAGACGAATAGTGAGTGTGTGAATGGCGCAGATAATGTAGCCAAAAAGAGAAAAAAGGAGCACCGAAAAGCAAAGAGGCTTGCTGGCGGAGATTGATGTGGCCAACCATCAAAACTGGACCCACCCATACATCACTGCTCATCAAGTTTATGTTTATTCCCTCAAATTCTCCATTTATTTTTTTTTCCCTTTCGGGAAAATGAATGGTGGATTTAATTTTGAATAAAAGGTGAAAAACAGAAGAAAAAAAATGGAGAATAGACCCAAAATTGGAAAAAGAAATGGTTGGGGCATGGAAATGTCTTATTTGTGAGATCAAGCTGTAACAAAGTATTTTTAGGGACCCACAGGCGTGGTTTTTCACATGACATCTTCGTATTCCGCTGATTCAGATTCAAAATTTTTATTTTAGGCGTATCGGGAGCTAACTGTCACTGTGACAGGTAAACTTCATTTATAATGATATGGATTTAAATTTTGGAATCGTTATTTTAAAGAGTTTTACTTATATTTTTTTAATTTAAAAGTATATGAATACAGATCAAATCTTTTTTGAAAATACATACATATATATATATATTATTGTAGTTTGTTCTTAGTTATTATCTTTATTTTCAGTATTAATTTTCTTAGACATGTACGCATATGTATTATTCATTTATATTCTTTGTTTATTTTCTCTTTTTGAATAAACACACATTTTAGTTTTTAATGACATAAGTAACATTAATTTAGTTCTCTAAAAAAATTTGACGTAAACTTAGTTCCTAAATTGTTAGGGTTTCTTATTAGTTATTATTAGATTAAAATATATTTTTCATCCATCACAAATATTTTTCTATTAATTTTGCATTTTAGATATTACTTTTATGGAATTAATCTCTCAAATTTCATATTCACAACAGTTTTGTCTCTCTGAGAGACTAAATTAATAAAATTAAAAAGTAAAAAAAGATGCAATATGTGTAAATTAAGGGAGTAAATTTTAACAATATCATAATTTGTTATACATATTCATGTATTTTATCATGATCTCAACTATTAATTTTCTTATCAATAGTTAATGTTCCTCATTTTACCATCTAAAGTGACTCTCTTATTTTAGAAGAACTAAATCCTAGTTTATAATCATAGAGAAAGTGCAAGAACTTGCACCTATATCTTTTTTGTTTTTTTTTCTTTCAGATGAGTATCTATTTTTTTACTATCTTATGCAATGGATTTTTTTTATAGTAATTTATATTATTATATAATATTCTTGTTTAAGTTGCTGTACAAATTACAATGTCCTATCCTACTTAATTATTATGGACTGAGAGACCTCAAAACCTGCTTGACCTAAATAGATGCACCTGACTAACTTCATACAATTAGAGGATCAAGAGTTTTGATGCTCCAAAAATTTTAGAAAGTTTTAAGGGTTAAATTCAGTTTGCTCTTCTATGGTTTGAGGCAATATTATTTTGATGCTACGTGATTTCAACTTTATCACTTTTTACCTTTATGGTTAGTTTTTTTAACACTTTATCTCCCTTTGGTTTCATTATCCAACATATTTGAGAGTTCTTTTTTTTTTTTAATTTTATCAATTAAAAAATTACTTTTTTATGTTATAATCTATTAAACTAGTAAGTTTACAAATAAAGATATGTCTAATTTAATAAAAAAAAATAATGTTCAATTTGCGTAGTTAATATTTTATTTTGCTTAGCAAAGCTTAATTATTATTACAATATCAAATTTTTAAAATCATTTTAAATTACTATATAAGTGTCTATGAAATTAAGGGATTAGAAAAATCTTAATTATATTAGTTAAAATTAATATATTTATAAGTTTAGTTAATGGAATGAAATCACATAGGCTAAGGTGCTAAAGAAGCTAACTACAGTAGACAAAGTGATAATGTTGAAATCACAGGGTAACAAAATGATTTCGCTCCAAACCACAAGGGGACAATTGAATTTAACCCAATATTCTGCCATGGTTACGAATACAAATTTATATAATTGCTATGTGGGGAATGCTAAATTCTTTGATTTATTTGCAGGAATAATTTTTAACGTGACAAAATTTTTATAAGTTGCATGTTTGAAGTGGATTAATTTAATCTGTTTCATGACTAAAAACTCTTGTTGCAATGATTTTTACTAAATGAGAGGTGGCCTTTCTTTTTTCTGTGTTAATATATACAAGTTCTTATTTTACCTCGATTTGTTTCATATATCACTGAAGGGGTTTTGAAAGCACATCTACAACCCTTATATTTCTTGTTTCTTCTAACGTATCAAAAGCTTTATGTAAATCACAGAAACCAGTCAGTAAGGGGAATCAAAAATGGAAGAAGAGACACAAGTCAGTTCAGAAGTTTCAGTGACAAAGGCCGTTGAGGAGACTGACAGTAATGCTGATGACATTAAGGTATCACTGTCTTGCTGCATTTCTTATTTTAGTAGTTGCTTAATGTATAAAGTACTCTGAGTGAAGTAGTGACATGTATGAACCTTTAAGTCAAAAGTTCTTCCCAAAGTTTCTTTTTATCTTTTCTATTAGTGCCAACTGGAATGACATGCGTTCAACATAGAGATAAAGAAGCTTTTTGAGAAAATGTAGAGATCAAGAAGATAAATTCTTCTGTTTATGGATTAATACTGAACCATGTGTTACACCAGATGCCAGTTTCTAGACAGTAAGACTACATGCCCTTTAAGTTAGATTCTTATGCTATCCTTTTATTATACACTTCCTCACAGGGTCATTTGCCTGCTTTTTCAGAGAAATTCTTATGTTCTGCAGAATTGACATTTGATCAACTCTTAACCACATGGACTGAATGCACCTATTTCCACTTAGACTCAACTTATTGTGTTTTGGCATGAAATTAAGAGGATGGGGCATAGGAGAACTGATTATTTTGGGATAGGACAATCCAATCCCTATTGTAATATATATACATAACTTCTGATGCTTCTTTCAGTTGATACCTGAATTTTGTATATAATTCTAAATTTTTCAGAATTTTAATGGATCACCACATAGGCTCAATTAATTTGCACAAAGTATAATTTAAAACTTGTCAGCATGCACCCTTTTGGCTTCGGTTGAGATGGTAAGCTGGCAGCTTTGGATCACACTGCTTTTGTTTCTATTGAAATATTAGGATATCCTGTGTTAGAGTATTATTGTGTAAAGTTATATTGTGTTAGTACGTTCTAAGTGTTTTTGGTCTAGGTTTGTACTAGGTATGCTATACTTAGATTATTAGTATAAATAGATGCATCGGGTTGATATTTTGTTTCACAATTATTTAGAGTCTCATCAGTGAAATATATTTTTCTATGTTTCCCTCTCTTTCTCTTTTCTCTTTTCTATTCTTGGAGCAACACTGTCAAGTGTAACCTCTTAGTACATGTTTGGTAAGAAGGAAAGGAAATGAATGGAATGGGAAGGAGAGATTTTTTATGCTTTGACCTTAGAGATTTTGTATGTTCCATTCCTTTTCTTTCCATCACACCAAACATACACTTAGTGAATGCTGTTCAAGAAGCACTTAATCTAAAAGCCTAATGGTGTCTGTAACTCTTAATAGATAGTTTACAAATGAAAAGTGTACCCCGCCTGAAATTTTATCCTGCTGTCACACAAAGTCATTTACTGTAAGTCGAATTTCTTAAATGTTGCAATGTTCAATACTCATCCGTTAGTAGTCAATAAGTGATTATTGCAAACTATAATTTTTAGTGTACATCATTGTTTCTGCTTTTGTTTTTTTTGGATGATTTATTGCAGGAAACAAATGGAGACTTGCCTCAAGCAACGAAAGAAGGAAAGAAAGAAGAGGAAGAGAATGCCTCAGATGGAGAATTCATAAAAGTTGAAAAGGAAACAATATATGGGAAGGACGGTTCACATACAGCTGAGTCAGTGTCTGCAGATGATAAGACTTGTAAAACTGACAGAAGCTCAATTCCTCCAAGCAGAGAATTTCTAGAAGCACAAGAGAAGATACAGGATCTTGAGGTTGAACTACGAAGACTAGCAGAATCTTTAAAGACCTCTGAACATGAAAATGCTCTGTTGATGAGTGAGATCTCCCTTACAAAAGAGAAGTTGGAGGAAAGTGAAAAGAAATATGAAGAACTTGAATTGAGTCACAAGAAATCGCAAGATCAGATTATTGAAGCTGAGGCGAAATATAATCTACAGCTGAGCACTCTTGAAGAGGCACTGCAAACTCAAAATGTGAAGCTGAAAGAACTTCTTCATGTGAAGGAAGTATTTGAAGATGTGACCCTTGAGCTTGAAAGCTACAGAAAGAAGTTGCAGGAACTGCAGCTCACACTGGAATTTTCTGCAGAATGAGGCACATAAGTTTGAGGAGCTGCATAAGCAAAGTCGTTCTCATGCTGAATCTGAGGCAAAGAAGGCCTCAGAATTTGAGGGACTACTTGAAAATGCCAAATTGAGTTCAAGAGGAATGGAAGATGAGGTGGCTTCCCTGAAGGAAGAATTGATGGGAGTGTATGAAAAGATCAGTGAAAATAAAAAGGTTGAAGTAGCACTTAAAACTACTGCAGCAGAATTTTCTGCGGTCCAGGAGGAGTTGACACTCACAAAATCCCAGCTACTGGAAATGGAACAGAGACTGTCTTCAAAGGACTCTTTTATAGATGAGCTGACACAGGAATTGAACCTGAGAAAGACTTCAGAAACCCAGCTAAAGGAAGACATCTCAGGACTTCAAAATCTATTTGTATCTACTAAGGATGAACTGCAAGAGAAGATTTCTGATATGGAAAATGCAAAGTTGAAGTTGCAGGAGGAAGGAAAATTGAGGGAATCAATTGAAGCTGCATTCAAGACTCAGGAAGCACAGCTTCTGGCTGTAAGAGAGGAGCTGGCTAAACTAAATATAGAAAAAGAAGGTCTTGAAGCAAATGTGGCAGATCTAAACAGTAACGAGAAGCAGTTTAAGGAGTTGTGCACTGATTTAGAGGAAAAGCTAAAGCTCTCAGATGAGAATTTTAGTAAAACAGATTCACTTTTATCTCAGGCAATTTCAAACAATGCCGATCTAGAGCAAAAGGTGAAGTCTTTGGAAGAACTCCATAATGAATCTGTAGCTGCTGTAGCAACTGCTAGTCAAAAGAATCTTGAGCTTGAGGGACATATTCAGGCCTCAAATGCAGCTGCAGAAGAGGCAAAATCACAATTGAGGGAGCTGGAAACACGCTTCACAGTAGCAGAGCAGAAGAATGTTGAGCTTGAGCAAGAATTAAATTTATTACAATTGAAGAGCAATGATGCTGAGAGAGAAGTAACAGAATTATCTGAAAAAATATCTCAGCTCATTGCTAAGTTGACAGAGGCTGAAGAAGAAAAGAATCTTCTTCAAGGCCAAATGCAGGAGTACATGGAAAAGGTAATTCAACTTGAATCTGACTTAAATCAATCATCTTGGCGAAGTTCACAGTGGGAAGAGGAGCTGAAGATTGTCAACGACAAATGTGCTGAGCATGAAGACCGAGCCAGTATGAACCATCAGCGTGGCCGAGAACTAGAAGATTTACTTCAGACCTCTAATTCCAAATTGGAAGACGCTAATAAAAAGGCAAGTGATTTGCAGTTGTTGCTTGAAGAAGGGAAATATAGAATTCAGGAACTCGAACAACAAATAAGCACTTTGGAAAAGAAATGTAGTGATTCAGAAGCAGATGCCAAGAAATACCTTGACAATATATCTTATCTGACACCAGAACTTGAAGCATTTCAAACACGGGCATCAAGCCTTGAAATTTCACTGGTGGCAGCTAATGGAAGGGAAAGGCAGTTGGAAGATTCTTTGAGTACAGTGATAGATGAGAAGAAAAAATTTAGAAGATGCTTCACACGGTTTGAATGAGAAGCTTGCTGAAGCAGAAAACCAATTGGAAATTGTGAGAAATGAATTAAATCTTATACAAAGTAAGTTGGAAACAACTGAAAATGATCTCAAGGCTGCTGAATTGATAGAGAGTGAGATAATGGAGAACCTTAAAGCTTCTGAAGAACAACAAGAGGCTCAAGGAAGAGAAATAGAGCAGGCGGCTGCAAGAAACTCAGAACTTCAATTGTTACATGAATCTCTTACTAGAGATTCCGAACAGAAACTCCAAGAAGCTATAGCAAAATTCAGCAACAAGGACTCTGAGGTTCAATCTCTGCTTGAGAAAATTAAGATTTTGGAGGAACAGGTCACTGATGCAGGGGAACAATCAATGTCTTTGAAGAATGTATTTGAAGAGAGTTTGAGTAAACTGGCTTCTTTGGAAAGTGCAAACGAATATTTGCAAAAGCAAGTTATAGAAGCTGGGAACAAGAGTTCTCAATCCAATTCTGAGAATGAATTACTGGTTGGAACAAATATTCAACTCAAATCGAAGATTGATGAACTTCAGGAGTCATTAAACCATGCCTTATTAGAGAAGGAAGCCGCTGCTCAAGAACTTGTTTCTCATAAGAACACCATAGCAGAATTGAATGATCTACAGTCAAAAGCCTCTGAAATTCAGCATGCAAATGAATCTCGCACCCTGGAAGTAGAATCAAAATTGCAAGAAGCAATACAGAGGCATGCTGAGAAGGAATCAGAAACCAAAGATTTGAATGAGAAGCTATATACACTAGAAGGCCAAATAAAGTCTTACGAAGTACAGGCACGTGAAGCAGTTGCTATTTCTGAAACTCATAAAGCTGAGCTGGAGGAGAGTCTCCTAAAACTAAAGCATCTTGAAACTGTTGTTGAGGAACTGCAAAACAAGTTGCTCCACCATGAAGACAAGACATCAAAATTAAACGAGGAAAATTCAAAGCTTAATCAGGAAATAGCCATGTTTGAATCCAAATTTAGTGATTTAAAGTCAAAGCTCTCTGCAGCGTTTGTTGAGAAGGATGAAACAGTTCAAGAGCTACTCACCTTGAAGAATGCTATGGAAGATTTAGCAATAAAGCATGGTGCAGAAGCACAGACATTAAAATCCCAGGTACAGAAGATGTGGACTATAAATAATGATAAAATGCCTTTTATTTTTTCTTCCTTCTTCTATTTCTATTTGTGGTCATATAATTTTCTGAATTAATCATTTTATATAAACAATGATAAGATTGATTATCGATGGTAAGGTTATCAGCCTTGTTACTTGGTACTGCTCATGAATTTTAGTTACTGAAACAGCCTCTATGCTCGGGGTAAGGTTGCATACATTTGGCCCTCCCTAGAGCCCATAATGATGGGAGGGTGCACTGAGCCACCCTTTTTAACATTTTATACAAACAATGATGAAGAAATAAATGATCTCTGAATGAAAATGATGTCAACTTGCAGGTATCTTCAGTCACAGATGAGAAGAACCAGCTCAACGAGACATATCAGAATTTAAAGAAGGAACTTCAATCTGTGATATTTGACCTCAAAGAGAAGTTGAAAGAACAAAACAAAAATGAAGATTCTCTGAGATCTGAGGTTGAAAATCTCAAAATTGAGATTGCTGATAAATCTGTCTTGCAAAATCGGCTGAAGGAAATTGAAGAGCAATTGATAAAAGCTGAATCTACCCTAAATGAAGAGGTACTGCTAAAGTTCCTGATTTGTAAATAAGTGAAAAATTCAGAAGTAAAGTACCGATTGAGAACTAATTGTCAAACATACTACTAAATTGAAGGAGATGTTCTGATTAATCTGATGTTTTGTAGGTTGGAAATGTTAAAGCTGCTGCTTCTCAAAGAGAAGCAAGAATTGAGCTCAAAATTGGAGGATTATGCACATAAAGTCCATGATAGGGATTTGCTGAATGAAAAGGTTGTAGAACTTCAGAGAGAGTTAGAACTTGCTGAGGCTATTATTGCTAACCAGGTATGCCTGTATGTACTTTTTACTTGCATTGTATATTCTCACAACTTTTCAAGATATTTTGAAGGAGAAAACCAGGTATTGATGCTGAGCTCTGATAATAGATTAGGCTATTATTCCTTGTAGGTTTAACTTTTGTACTATTTGGTATTGTTTTTTCCAATCTAGGTGATATCATTTTTCCTTAAAAAGTATTTGTTTTCTTTCATTGTTATGCCTTAAAAAATCTCTTAATTTGCAGAGACTGTTTCATATTCTTAATAAAAATTGTAAAACCGTGCAGAAAGGAGCAGAATCACAGAGGTTGGAACTAGAGTCATCCCTGAAGAATTCTCTTGATGAACTTGAAACTAAGAACAAGGAAGTCTCTCATCTACAGAAACAAGTAATAGACCTCGAGCAGAAATTGCAATTGACTGGTGGTAAATTCTCAGCTAAGGTAATTTCCCTCCCAAAAGTTCCCAAGCTTGTGTTTGTTTGTGAACAGATGGAACTCTAAGGAAAAGATGTTGGTGAAATCTCCTTTGCGCATCATGTTATAGTTCCTCCTTGTCCTAGCATTGTTTCCTTGTAATTTTAAAAGCAGAAATAACAAGATTGGCATTCATTTCAATTCCCAAGCAACATAAATGAATAAGACAACTCTTCTAAGTATTGGTTTCTTATTTTAATTGACATTGACTATTACGGGTTATGGTTTTTGATTATTTTTGCCGGACATCGTCTGTATGTAAACTTTGTCAAACTAGCTATGCTGTAGTCTTCTAGTTAAAGGTCAAAGAATGAATTTATTCTACAACCTCCCTTCATGTGAAAGCCATTTTGGCTTGATGTTTGGAAAAAGATTGGTCTTTTTGAGTTTTTTTTTTTTTTTATAATTTAAATATGATCGAACATAGCTGACATGTGAACTTATGACTGGGTCAAACTAGCTTTTTACCTTGTCAAAGTATCATTTAATCTACAAGTTCAAATCATTGTGTAAAGGGTACTGAATGACTTCTATACTATTCACTAACATTTATGTCCAGGATAATAGTAATATGTTGAACAAAATGGCATGTATCTAATGATCTTCCAGGGTGAAGAGAGGGTGTTGATCAGAAAGATGGGTTGGAAGTCAAATCCAGGGACATTGGTTCAAGCATTTCAACTCCATCAAAAAGGAGGAGCAAGAAAAGGTCAGAAGCAACAACTGCTCAAACTTCATCTTCCTCAGAGACCCATATTCCAACTGGCCAGGTCTCTCCTGTCATAAATTTTAAGTTCATCCTGGTAGTAGCTCTTGTGTCAGTGATCTTGGGCATTATTCTGGGTAAACGCTACTAGTATTAGTAGTATGTCTTTTGGTTTTGCTAGTCATCCTGGTTTTCCTATTTTATCTTTTCCCCTTTCACATAACCTATGTATACCAGATTGATAGCTTTGTTTGCATGCTTTCATGCTCCAGTCTTCAGGTTGGTCAGGAAATTTGTTTTCATTCCTATTCCTTGCCTGTGTGTAAAGGAAAATGTGTTCATTCATGAGTTATTTTAAGTTTGTAGTTAATCAATTTGAATGCAAGTTTTGTTTTACTCTGGAGCACTGATTTCTCTTCTCAATTGAGGATGTCCTAAGGACTTGGGGACAGCTAGAAACTTGTATCTTAATAGTTAAACTATTGTGTAATGAGCAACAAGTGCATGTTTAGTATCATGAAAAGAAAAGAAATGGAGTGGGAGTGGGAGTGGGAGTGGGGAATGGTAATGTAATGAGTATTCTATAAATGAAAGGAATGATATTCTTTATAGATTTTGTATTCACTATCTAATTATTCTAACAAATAAGGAAATCGGAATATTCCATTCCCATTTCCATTTCTTTTCTTTATATCATACCAAACGAGTCCTAACAGTACATGTCCCTCTTTCTACACCCACTGTATAATACTATTATTGGCATATCAATTGTCAAGGAATAGTTAAAGTAGGATTGAAAATGTTATTCATTAATTAGCAGTATTACTTGCAAGAGTATGCTGAGTGTAAGAATGCGAAATTTCTTAAAGTATATTTGCTTTTATTAAAAAGCTATTCTCAAACCGCCACCATGTTGTTTCGGCTTATAAAATTGGAAGCTGAAAGACAGGTATAGCAGCATGTTTTTTTTTTTTAATCATGTGATTTGTGCTATGTAAAAAATATAAAAATTTAAAAAATTATTCAATACATATATAAAATGTTTGGTCATATGTTCAAATAAAAAGCATCACATGAAAGTACCTAATACAAACTATGAAATTAATCAATATAATAATTGTCTCAAAGCCCTATGTTTAGAGCTCTATGCTTTATTCGACCTACGAACAAAGCAACTTTTTTACGCAATCTGCAACTATGCTCGACTTTCAATTCAATTAAATTATGTCCTAATGCATGTCAATTTTGTACAATCTTTTGTAGGACGGTAATAATTATCATTGTCCTATATAAGCGCCGACAATTCTTGTTAATGTATAAATCCACAACATCGTGACAATCAACATGTATGGTGACACATGCTGCAATATCGTGAGAGCAAGGGAATACATATATTAAACATAAATATTACTAGACCCATGGCATATGGCATTGCAAGGTCTACCAATGGCACGTCTTCGAGGGCTAAGAGACCCTATTGCTTGTTTTGTTTGTTGGCCCACAAGCTCAAGCCATAGTAATTTTATTTTATTGGCTTTTCAATTTAGCACGATGACACAAGACTGTTCGGAGACATTATACTTATACTGCATTTTATTTTAACAAAACTTCATACATTTTCTTTCATGCCATTAGAATTTTATTTAGCACATACTAAATTTCCTTTTACACATTATCTATATACAATCTAGCAAATTTATATACATTTCTCATTTGTTTAAAGAATAAGACTATAATTCAAGGAGATGTTCTAATTGTTAAAGAAGTAAGTTTACTATCTTGATTACTCGAGCTCAAACCTTAAGTTAATATTTAGGTAAATTAATTTTCATGCTAAAGTGGGAAATTATCTCTTAAAGTTGCTCACAGAGGAACTTAATCTCTGTCAAATGCAAAAGCTAACCCGATGATAACATTACTATGCAATTAAAAAAAAAATAAAAGAGACAGAAAATGAAAACTCGGGTAAACATGGTTGGTGACTGGTTGTTTGGCTTCTTATCCAATATTAGTAATATATAAGTGTAACATTTTTTTTATATTAGTAATATATATGGCATCAAAATTTGCCGGAGTTATTAATGCATCAAAATTTGTGGAATTAATTGTGATCGTAAATTTATCGTCAATTCTATTAAACATAATGCAGTACAAATTAAAGTCCATATAATATACACTTGAAAAATTTATTCCTCTAATCAAGCGATATGTATATATTATAGATATGTAAGTTGGGTGCTGGTGTTGTTGTGATATCCTATTATCTTTTTAGGGTATTAATATTTAACATGATTTGTTAAACATTTTATTGGTTGTTATTTTTCATAACAAATACTTAAAGTCTAAAAAATAAAAGTAAATCAATAAATAAATGACAAATCAGTTTAGGCACAAGTACTCAAGAAAAACAAAGATGAGTAACAAAGTAATATCATATAACATTGGAGATTTAATTTAAGAGTCTCGATCAAACTCTTAGTGCAAAAAAAAAAAATGTAGTGAGAAGTGAAAATGTAATTGAAAAAAAAAAAGAAGTGAAGTTAAGAATATGGAAAAAAAAAGAAAAGTAGAAAGAGAAATTAGAAGTTATATATTTTAAAAAATAAAATAATAAGAAAATTGACATAGAAATTTGGATATCATATATCAAATATTATTTAATATACTTTTATATTTACCTTTATATGATTATTAATATATATTTGCCGACTATGCAAATAAAGTAAAGTACCTTTGTAAAACTTCATGGACAAAAAAAAATTAAAAACTACTCTTCTCTATTTAAACTAAACATATTAGTCATATATAAACCATGATATATTTTCAAGTATATTCTCAAGAAATATTACAGAATATATCAAACAGCACCGTTTATTTATGAACATATAGTGCAATTCAAAGAATTTCTTAAGGCTATAGTAGTACAGTTAACCTCTTTTTCCTTGTTTAGCTTTTTACATTTGAGGATGTAAATGTACTGATCAGTCCTTAAAACTTAGAGATGAACTTGAATGTTTATACATAGCACTCACGTAGAATACACTTTACTCACCCATCTCTGAAGCCATATCTCTTAATTAATAATTAATTGATCGCTAAACCAAAAATTAATACACAAAATCTTTGATGCTTGTTGATCATATAATCACTTTCTTTCTCTCAATGAGTCTCTGATCCTATCTCTCACTTATCACTCAATTAACCTTCACTTAATTTATGCTAATTTAGGATTAGGAAAACCACCTTTAGGCGCCTATATTAAACGTTGTTATAAATCCTAACTCCATCACACTACTCTTTCATTTTTTGTCCATAAATGAACTCGAATGTGCATATTAGTCCTTAAAACTTAGAGATAAACTCGAATGTTTATACATAGTACTCACATAGAACACAGTTGGCGCACCCATCTTTTGAAGCCATTTATCTATTAATTAATAATTAATTGATCTCCAAATCAAAAATTAAAGCACAGCATCTTTGAAGTCGTTGATCATATAATCTTTCTCTCTCTCTCTCAACGAGTCTCTGATTCTATCTCTCACTTATCACTCAATTAACATTCACTTAATTTATGCTAATTTAAGAATTAGAAAAATTGTCTTTAGGCGCCTATATTAAACGTTGTTATAACCCTAACTCCATCACACTACTCTTTCATTCTTCCACAATCTCTCTTTCTTTCTGCCACATTCTGATCACAACTCTCTATTTGCTCTTCCTATTTCTTTTCTTTCTTTACTTGTTTGCTGCCATTCTGATTATTCTTGGTAAAAGCTACCAGTATCAGTAGTATGTCTTTTAATTTGGTTTTGCTACTCATCCTGGTTTTCCTATTTTATCTTTTCCCCTTTCACATGAACTATGTATACCAGATTGAAAGCTTTGTTTGCATGCTTTCAAGCTCCGGTCTTCAGGTTGGTCAGGGAACTAGTTTTCATTCCTATCCCTTGCTTGTGTGTAAAGGAAAATGTGTTGATTCATGAGTATTTTAAGCTTGTAGTAAATCAATTTGAATGCAGGTTTTGTTTTACTTTGGAGCACTGATTTCTCTTCTCAGTTGAGGACTTGGGGGGCAGCTAGAAACTTGTATCTTAGTAGTTAAACTATAGTGAAAAGACCACTAAATGCAAGTTTGGTATGATAGAAAAAGAAGGAAATGAATAGTGAATGAAATGAGAAAGGAATGACATTTCTTAGCGATTGCATATTCATTATCTGATTTTTTTTTATCAAATAAAGGAATGTGAATTTTTCATTCCATTCCTTTCCATCACACCAAACGGGTCCCAAATAATATGTGTCTCCCGCCCTACCCCTACTATATATTACTTTTTTTAAAAAAAGTTACTTGCATATATTATTTGAGGTATTTGCATATCAATTGTCAAGGAAAAGTTCAAGTAGGATTGAA
>NSJW01000753.1:0-26924 GCA_019955255.1 Castanospermum australe
GCTGCATGGTCAGAAAAGACAATCACCCTAGTATCTAGCAGATATGACCTAAAACTTATCAAGTGCAAAAAAACTACAGCCAAAAGTTCTTTCTCAGTGGTTGTGTAATTAGACTGGGGCAGAATCCAAAGTCTTGGAGGCATAGACAATGACATGAGGAGCCTTATTGACCCGCTGAGCAAGAACTGCACCAACAGCATAGTTGGAGGCATCGTACATCAGCTCAAATGGAAGAGACCAATCTGGTGGCTGGATCACCGGAGTTGTGGTCAAGCAGCGCTTCAAATGATTAAAGGCCGACTTACACTCATCATCAAACACAAAATCTGTGTCGTGCTGCAGAAGGTTGGACAGGGGCTGGGCAATCTTGCTAAAGTTCTGGATGAAGCGCCGGTAGAATCCTGCACGACCAAGAAAAGAACGTACTTCCCGCACAGACGCGGGGTAAGGTAAAGCAGAAATAACATCTATCTTAGCAGGATCTACCTCAATACCCTTTCTAGACACTACGTGTCCTAAAACTATCCCTGACTCAACCATGAAATGACATTTCTCAAAGTTCAACACAAGATTTGGTCTTAATGCATTTATTCAAGACTGACTTTGGCTCCAATTTTGACTGCCTTCTTGTCCGAATTTGGGCCTTCAAGCCTCAAATACCATTTGTAGCTCTTTGAGTTATCTGCAAAATGAAATAAGAATGAGGTTAATCGGATACTTATAACAAAAGTTATGATCAAAATACTGGAACAGTGTAAATCTGAAAAATAGCACGAAAATGAATTAAATCCAATTAAAAGCCCAAAGCCCAATTTAGACCAAAAATCAATAATTACACACTAAACAGCCCTAAAATCATTAATCAAATGCAACAATTAAGTGTGATAAAATTCAATTATCAGTTCTCCCCAAAGTTTCAACGGTGAGAATATGTCTTGATTATTGTTGTAATTTCTATTGGACAAAAGTTTGCTTCCTTTTAGTATAGCTTTGGCTTTATGGTCAATCGAACGAACTTAGCGAGTTGTAGTGACTCGAGAGGCCTAGAAGATATTTGTGTGACCCCAAGCTCTCCCCAAAGCTTGAAGGGATGAGAATATGTCTTGGTTATTCGTTGTTGTTTCTCTTCGATGAAAGTTTTGTTCTTTTTTATCTTTAACTTCTTGATCGAACGAACAAACTTAGTAAGTTTTCATGATTCGAGAGGCCTAGAGGATGTTTGTATGACCCCAAGCTCTCTCTAAAGCTTTAAGGAGTGAGAATATGTCTTAATTATTCGTTGTTGGTCCTGTTAGATTAAAGTTTAGTTTCTTTTGGTTTATCTTCGACTTTTTGGTCAAACGGACAAACTTAGCAAGTTTTTCGTCATTCGAGAGGCCTAGAGGATGTTTGTGTGACCCAAGCTCTCGCTTGAAGATTTAAGGGATGAGAATATGTCTTGATCTTTCGTTGTTCTTACTCTTAGACGAATGTTTGCTTCTATTGGTCTAGCTTTGACTTTATGGTCAAACGGACAAACTTAGCGAGTTTTCCTGACTTGAGAGGCCTAGAGGATGTTTTTGGGGCCCCAAGCTATCCGTAAAGCTTCAAGGGATGAAAATATGTCTTGGTTATTTGATGTTGATTCTCTTAGATGAAAGTTTGCTTCCTGTTAGTCTATTTTTGACTTGTGGTTAAACGGACAAATATAGCGAGTTTTCATGATTTGTGAGGCCTAGAGGATGTTTGTGTAACCCCAAGCTCTCCCCAAAGCTTCATGGGATGAAAATATGTCTTGGTTATTCAATGTTATTTTTCTTAAATGAAAGTTTAGCTTTGACTTTATGGTCAAACGGACGAGCTTAACAAGTTTTCGCAATTCAAGAGGCCTAGAAGGATGTTTGTGTGATCCCCAAGCTCTCCCCAAAGCTTCAAGGGATGAGAATATGTCTTATTTATTCGTTGTTGTTCCTGTTACATAAAAGTTTTAGATCCTTTTGGTATATCTTTGACTTTTTGGTCAAATAGAAAAACTTAGAAAGTTTTTGTGATTCTTGGAGCCTAGAGGAAGTTTGTGTGACCCCACACTCTCCCTAAAGCATCAATGGACGAGAATATGTCTTGGTTATTCGTTGTTCTCGCTTTGACATTATGGTCAAACAAATGAGCTTAGCGAGTTTTTGTGATTCGAAGGGCCTAGAGACTGTTTGTGTGATCCTAAGCTCTCCCCTAAGCATTAAGGGATGAGAATATATCTTGGTTACTCGTTATTGTTTCTCTCAGAAGAAAGTTTTGTTCCTTTTGTTCAAACTTTGACTTCTTGGTCAAATCAACAAGCTTAGTGAGTTTTCATAATTTGAGAGGCCTAGAGGATGTTTGTGTGGCCCTAACACTTTCCCAAAGCTTCAAGAGATGAGCATATGTCTTAGATATTTATTGTTGTTTCTCTTAGACGAAAGTTTGGTTTCTTTTGGTCTTTGACTTTTTGGTCAAACGGTCAAACTTAGCGAGTTTTTGTAATTCGAGAGGCCTAGAGGATGTTTGTGTGACCCCAAGCAGCTAAAGCTTCAGCAGATGAGAATATGTCTTGATTATTGTTGTTATTTCTCATAGCCAAATATTTGCTTCCTTTTAGTCTAACTTTGATTTTATGGTCAAACGGACAAACTTAGCAAGTTTTCGGGGTTTAGAAGCCTAAAGGATGTTTGCGTGACTCCAAGATCTCCATAAACTTGAAGGAATGAGAATATGTGTTGGTTATTCGTTACTATTTCAATTAGATGAAAGCTTGATTCCTTCTGGTCTATCTTTGACTTTTTAGTCAACGGATAAACTTAGCAAGTTTTCGTGATTCGAGAGGCCTAAAGGATATTTGTGTGACCTTGATGCTCTCCCCAAAGCTTTACGAAATGAGAATATTGCTTGATTATTCGTTGTTGTTTCTCTATCACAAAAATTTGCTTCATTTTGGTCTAGCTTTGATTTCATGGTCAAACGGACGAACTTAGCAAGTTTTCATGATTTCGAGAGACGCATAGGATGTTTGTGTGACCCCAAGCACTTCCCAAAGCTTTAATAGACAACAATATGCCTTGGTTATTCGTTATTATTTTTTCATAGACGAAAGTTTCATTCCTTTTTGACTATCCTTGACTTTTTAGTCAAATGGACAAACTTAGCGTGTTTTCATGATTTGAGAGGCCTAAAGGATGTTTGTGTGACCCCAAGCTCACCCCAAAGCTTTAAGGGATGAGAATATGTCCTAGTTGTTCATTGTTAATCTTGTTAGATGAAAGTTTGGTCCGTTTTAGTATATCTTTGACTTTTTTGTCAAACAACAAACTTAGCAAGCTTTTGTGATTTGAAAGACCTAGAGGATGGCCTAGAGGATGTTTGCATGACTCCAAACTCTCCCCAAAAGCTTCAAGGGATGAAAATATGTCTTGGTTATTCGTTATTATTTCTTTTATCAGAAAGTTTGCTTCTCTTTAGTCTAATTTTGACATTATGGCCAAAGGGACGAACTTTATGAGTTTTCGTGATTCGAGATGCCTAGAGGATGTTTGTGTGACCGCTAACTCTCCCTAAAGCTTCAAAGGATGAGAATATGCCATGATTATTCGTTTTTATTTCGCTTAGATGAAAGTTCGCTTTATTTTGGTCTAGCTCTGATCTTATGGTCAAATGGACAAACTTTGACTTTATTGTCAAATGAAAGTTTGCTTCATTTTTTGTTATTCGAGACTCCTTGGAGGATGTTTGTGTGATCCAAGCTCTCCCCAAATCTTAAAGGGATGAGAATATGTCTTGGTTATTCGTTATGATTTCTCTTAGATGAACATTTGCTTCGTTTTTGACCTAGCTTTGACTTTATGGTCAAACGGACAGACTTTGTGAGTTTTCATAATTTGAGAGGCCTAGAGGATATTTGTGTGACCCCTAACTCTCCTAAAGTATCAAGGCATGAGAATATGTCATGGTTATTTGTTGTTATTTCTCTTAGATGAATGTTTGGTTCCTTTTAGTTCCATCTTTGATTCTTTAGTCAAACGGACAAAATTAACGAGTTTTCGTGATTCGAGGGGCCTAGAGGATGTTTGTGTGATCCTATGTTCTCCCTAAAGCATTAAGAGAAGAGAATATGTCTTGATTATTAGTTGTTGTTTCTCTTAATCGAATGTTTGGTTCTTTTTGGTCTAGCTTTGGACTATAGGGTCAAAAGGTCGAACTTAGCGAGTTTTCACGATTTGAGAGGCCTAGAGTATGTTTGTGTGACCCTAAGCTCTCCCCAAAGCTTTAAGGGACGAGAATATGTCTTAATTATTCACTGTTGTTTTTCTTAGAAGAAAGTTTGATTCCAATTGGCTGATTTTTGACTTTTTCATCAAACGGACAAAGTTAGCAAGTTTTTGTGATTGGAGGGCTTAGAGGATGTTTGTGTAACCCCAAGCTCTCCCCAAAGCTTCAAGGGATGAGAATATGTCTTGATTATTCGTTGTTGTTTTCTTATATGAAAGTTTCTTTCCTTTTGGTCTATCTTTGACTTTTTGGCCAAAGGAAAAAATTTTGCGAGTTTTCATGACTCAAGAGGCCTAGATAATGTTTGTATGACCTCAAGTTCTCCTCAAAGTTTCAAGGGATGAAAATATGTCTTCATTATTGTTGTTGTTTCTCTTAGACAAAGGTTTAGTTCCTTTTGGTTTAGCTTTAACTTTTTTGCCAACGGATAAACTTAGTGAGTTTTTGTGATTCAGGGGGCCTAAAGGATGTTTGTGTGACTCCAAGCTCTCCCAAAAGTTTCAAGGGATAAGAATATGTCTTGATTATTCGTTGTTATTTCTTTTATATGAAAGTTTGCTTCATTTTAGTCTAGCTTTGACTTTATGGTCAAATGGACAAACCTAGCGAGTTTTGGTAATTCAAGAGGCCTAGAGGATGTTTGTGTGACCCCATGCTCTCCCCAAAGCTTCAAGAGATGAGAATATGTCATGGTTATTCGTTGTTGTTTCTCTTAAATGAAAGTTTACTTCCTCTTGTTCTATTATTGACTTTTTGACCAAATAGACAAACTCTGAAAACAAGTCTAGAAGATGTTTGTGTGACCCCAAGCTCTCTGTAAAGCTTCAAAGGATGAGAATATTTTATTGGTTATTCGTTGTTGTTTCTCTTCGATTAAAGTTTCCTTTCTTTTTATTTATCTTTGACTTTCTTATCAAACGGACAAACTTAGCAAGTTCTTGTGATTCGAGAGGATTAGAGGATATTTATATAACCCCAAGCTCTCTCCAAAACTTCAAGGAATGAGAATATATCATTGCTATTTCGTTATTGTTTCTCTTAGACGAAAGTTTGATTCCTTTTGGTCTATCTTTGACTTTTTAGCCAAACGGCCAAGTTTAGCAAGTTTTCGAGCTTTGAGAGTTCTAGAGGATGTTTGTATGACTTGATTGTTTATTGTTGTTTCTCTTAGACGAATGTTTGGTTTTTTTTGAGTTTATCTTTGACTTTTTGGTCAAACAGACAAACTTAGCGAGTTTTCGTGATTCGAGAGGCCTAGAGGATGTTTGTGTGATCATAAGCTCTCCCTAAAGCTTCAAGGGATGAGAATATGTCTTGGTTATTCGTTATTTTTTCTCTTAGACTGAAGTTTACTTTTTTTTGGTCAACCTTTGACTTTATGGTAAAATGGATGAACTTGTCAAGTTTTCATAATTCGAGAGACGTAAGGGATGTTTCTTTAACCTCAAGCTCTCCCCAAAGCTTCAAAGGATGAGAATATATCTTAGTTATTTGTTATTGTTTCTCCTAAAAGAAAGTTTGGTTCCATTTGGATTTATCATTGACTTTTTTGTCAAACAAATAAACTTAGCAAGTTTTCGTGATTCGAAAGGCCCTAGAGGATGTTTGTGTCCCAAGCTCTCTCCAAAGCTTTAAGGCATGAGAATATGTTTTAGTTATTCATTATTATTTCTCTTAGATGAAAGTTTACTTCTTTTTTCTCTATCTTTAACTTTAAACGATCAAACGGACAAATATATAAAGTTTTCATGAGTCAAGAGCGCTAGAAGATGTTGGTATGACTCATAGTTCTCCCCAAAGTTTCAAAAGATGAGAATATGTCTTGATTATTCATTAATTATTTCTCTTAGACAAAAGTTTATTTTTTTTTGTTTATCTTTGACTTTATAGTTAAACGACCGAACTTAGAGAGTTATCGGGGATTCAGAAGGGCTTAGAGGATGTTTGAGTGACCCCAAGTCCTTCCCCAAAACTTTAAGGGATGAGAATATATTTTTAGTTATTCCGTTGTTGCTTCTCTTAGACAAAAGTTTACTTTCTTTTGGCCAATCTAATTAAATCAAAATAATATTAGACTTATCTTGATTATCTAAAACTTAAATCATATCATTTGCTCAATTTTCACAAGTAAAATATCACAATTGATTGTAACTCACGTAAGAAATTCCAACAAATAAATCTCTCCAGGTTAATATGTGTTGCTTTGTAAAAATATATAAAAGAGGTTGTGCTTTATCTGATCTTAACTTTCTAATTTGTTGGCGAGAATCAAAAGGAAACATGATCAAAAAAGCATCTCAAGTGGTAGATATAGAAATTACTAAGTCTTGGTCCCTTTCACATATATATATTATGAGCCAAGAAAAGGTTATTGGTCATTGCTTTTACGATACAGAACAAGCAGTGTGTCGTTCTCAACTTTCAGTTGAATGAAGACAAGTTCTTTTGTTTGTAATCAAAAGAAGAAAAGGAGATACAAGTTCTTTTGTTTGTAATCAAAAGAAGAAAAGGAGATACGTAGTCTAATTAACCATTTTGGCTTCATTTGTTTTTCCGTCATCTATACTATATATAAAGAGGATTCTCCCTTCTTTTAGTCTCAAAATTAGTCTTTTCCCATTTTGCCATTATAAATTAAGTTAAAGATATTTTCATAAATGGAAAAATTTGTAATCTACACTTTTTTACATATCTCCCATGTTCTTTCCACTCTCCCATGCATCAATCACAACTGCTATTTCTTTTCCTTAACTTCTTCTTCTGCAAACTATATTTAGAACCTGTATAAGTCTTTTGGATATATTTTTTTGCAAAAATCTAAAGAGTCTACATTCTTCTTGAGGTTGTTGAAACGGGTTGAACAAGTGACTAGGAAAACACAAAAAGAAAGCCATATGAAAAAAATGGATGGAGACCAAGTGCAGTAGAAGAAAAGCCATTGTTATTGATGTATAGGAAACAATCAGGTTAGAGCCCTTTTCCTTCACAAAGCCTCAATTAATGGTTTCATGTGTAAAGCTAGAACATGCAAAGGGAGGTTTATATATCCAGAACAAGCATGGTAAAGGAAGGAATCTGGAATCAAAACAGAAACATGAGGAACAAAAATCAATAAAATCAAAACAAAGGTAACGTACTTTAAAAGGATAAATAATAAAAATGTTCCATATCACATAGGCATTTAAGACTTCTCATTCTTCTGATTTATAAAGTACTCGCAAAGTCTCTCATCTTTTGGTCTTAAGAGTCAATCATCTCTTATTTGCATCAAACAAAGGTAACGTACTTTAAAAGGATAAATAATAAAAATGTTCCATATCACATAGGCATTTAAGACTTCTCATTCTTCTGATTTATAAAGTACTCGCAAAGTCTCTCATCTTTTGGTCTTTAAGAGTCAATCATCTCTTATTTGCATCAGTTATCTCTGTTTCTCTATTTTGGCAAGTGAAGTTCCAAGAAATCATTTAAAATATATCTTGGAGCATGTCAGGTAGATACTTGCCAAGTTCAAACAATCAAACCGTTCCTCCTCGCTCAGGCACTCATTCCACGCATCCACGATAGTATATCTTCAAGACCTGGAAGATCGTATAGTTCCAATGGAATGCTGCAAGTCTAATTTAGACAAAACTTTAGCCCAGTTTCACCATAATTCTAGCAAATCATTGGGCCCTGCCCCTGAATTTGCATCATCAAATTAGAAACAGTGTTCGTACTTCTAGGTGACACCTTAAAGTTGTTCTTCTTAATTGCCATGAAACATAACACCCAACTGCTGCCAAAAACTTATTCAAGGATGAACTACACCTCCAAAACCCCATCTTCTTATCACCAAATTACCATAGCTTAGCTCCTCTTCTTTTCCCAACTTGTATTCTTGCTAGCATTTGTTGTGTCGTTGTGTAGTGTGTTTGCTGTGAGTATGACATGATCGAATGAAAGTTTGAGTACTCCTTCCGTCTGGTCTAGTCTATTTTTTATTCTTCAGCAAGGCAAGTATTCTTACAAAGTGTGAATTACCTTGATGTTTGGCCAACGATTAAAACAACAATTAATGTTTGGGGACAATCTAATATTGAACATGGCAAGAAGAGAATATAGTCTATTTATATAACAAATATCACGTATACTTTCGCAATCATGAGCAAATCCAAAAGACTCCCGAGTTTGTAAATATAATATATATATTCAAATTCTCTAATGAATCTATCATTGGTGAGATTTTGAATCCGTTTTATAGTATAGAAGATATCTTTATTTTTAAATTACATTTGTAGCAAAATATGCAATCATTGCAAGATCGTTGTTTTGCACAATATCTTATGCGCATTGGCAATGGGATTGAACCTACCAAATAAGATGCTATGGTACAAGTACCACATCAAATGGCAATAACATGGGAAAGAGAAAATAGTTTGCAAAGAGCTTATACAAGCAACTTTTCTAAATTTAGAATCCCATAGGTGACACACTTCTTATATGGTACAGAGAGTCATATTAACACTTAAAAATAAAGACGTTGACAAACTCAATAATATCATAATCAACCAATTTTCCTGGCAAAGACAAGAATTTAGTATCATTTAATGAGGTTGAAGGAGATAGAAACAACTTATATCAACAGGAATTGTAGTGGAATGCCCCCACATATTTCTGAAAGTGAAAAAGGTGCACCGTTGATACTTTTGCGAAACATAGATCCTCAAGCTGGCCTATGCAATGGGGCAAGATTATTATGCCGTGGTTCATTTATGAATACGTTTGATGTTAAAATCTTGACAGGTCATCACTCAGGAATAAGAGCTTTCTTGCCAAGGATAAAACTCAAAACAACAAAAATTTAAGGACTTCCTTTTATCCTTATTAGAAAACAGTTCCTGTAAAATTGAGTTTTACACTTACAATTAATAAGTTACAAGGACAAAACAATTCCCAAGGATTATCTTCCAGAACATGTTTTTAGTCATGGACAATTGTATGTCACTTTATCAAAGGGTGTTTCTCAAGCAAGCACCAAAATTCTTATTAAAGAAGGAACACTCGATGGGGAAGATGGGGAGTACACTAGAAATATTGTTTTCAAAGATGTTTGGTTATCTCAGTCTCAGGCATTATTTGTACATATGCATATACATTTAGTATATTAGTGTATATTATACTTTAATCGCTAAATATTGAATTGTATATCATTATGTGCAGATAAATTAAGATTCAGAGAGATTTTTGAGTTATGTAAAGAGTTGAGAAGAAAGCATATACTTTAACAAACAGGTAAATGACGAGTTATATTTTTATTACAATTTAAAAAAAAAAATAATCAAATAACCAAATCACTCATTTTTAGGTGAGAGAATTTGATATGCTTTCAAAATTCATATGTTAAATGCATATCATTTGCATTCATTTTATATATTTCATCTAATTTAAACGCAAGCATATTCATCGACTATAAATATATTATGTTGGGTGCGTGTGTGTGTGTGTGTGTGTGTATATATATATATATATATATATATATGTATATAGATGCACACACATAGTTCATGCTAAAATTCATACTTTAAATGCATATAATTTATATTCAGTTTATATATTTCATCTAATTTGAACGATTCATCGACTATAAATATACTATGTTGGGTGGGGAATCACAATACTAGCAGATAAAACTCAAACAGTGGAAGATGGTCAAAAGAGAATTGTTGACTCAAGAATAATTGGTAAGATATGATGCCTATGTATTTTTGTATATGTGTTAATTTGGTGTTTTTATATATATGCTTATTACAATATTTTGGTGGGCAAACAAATGAGACAAAAAAATAATGTATGCTCAAGGGAATGGATGAGAAAGCTTTTTCATGTTCAAGTAACATTAAATTTTATTTGTTAATACATACACAAGACAGGTGCAACAATAAGCCATCATTGCTATATTCATGAGAATAGGTAACTATTATCGAATGACCAAAGAAAATGACATCTAATAAATTCAATTATGATAAATAAATTGCATATTTCTATTTTGTGCAATTAAGAAATTTCATGCAAAATAAGATATCTACATTCTCCATGTACCTATCTATATTTGGTCAGTAATTACGTTTACGTAATGCACTATTTTATCTATGTCACATTTATGATTTTCTAATAGTATGTTGCAGTTTTTCAAAACTCAAGAATTAATTGATGCTGAGATGTACAAAGAATTGAGAAGCATTCTTACAAGGTGTGCATACAGCTTTGATTTAATAAATTAAGATTATAATTTCATAAGCCTAACAAAACATTATTCTTTTGACAAAATGTAGGGACAATTAAAGACAATTTGACTTTGGTCTCCCAACAAAAGAATAAATCAAAAAATACATGTATATGATGATTACAATATTTGTAAATAGATATGTTTACAGTTTTTACATGGATGTTTTAATATTTCTATTTATTTTTAAATTATTTATATGTAAATATATGCTCTTTAGTACATGTTAGTGATTGTATTTACTTATATGTAAATCCACATTTTTTATTGTTAGTGTTCATAATTTAATGACATAACCTTGCTGATATGCTCCTAAAGAGAGAGACAAAATATAGACTCAACAAGAAAAATTAAACTACTTACTTTTAATAAAAATCTATATGTGAAAGATATAATTCTAAGCAATTACAAAACTTTTAATGTATCAACACTATATTTACTGTATAAAGTATACATAAATAAACAAAAAACATAAAAAACTATTATTCTATGTTAGTGCTCAAAAAGAAAATTTTAAAGGCTTCATTTGAAATCTACTTTCAGATGTCCTTATTTGATCATTTTGAAAAAAAAAAAGAGAAAAAAAATTGAAAATTGTGTGCAAGATTTATATCATTACTATTATTACACAATTATTTTGTGAAAAAGATTTACGATACCTTTAAATTAGAGATAATATAAATATACTGAATATATTTTTACTCTAACATTCACAAATAAATTTACCGAAAGTCTAATTTTTTAATTAAAATTATTATTAATAAAAGTTTTTTAACTTTATAAATTTTAATATTACACTTTCATATTAAAACTCATAAGGTATATGAAATATATTGAGTGATATGACACTTCAGAAATATTAGTGTAAAATTTTGTTCATGTTGTGTTAAATCTTAATCATTTCATTTTTATTATATATAAGGAAAATATATATGTATCCAAAAAATTTATATCAGAAGTAACATATCAAAATATGTGTCTATAAATAAGAAAAAATATCATATCAAGTTTTTTTGAACTATATGGAAGCTCAACTAATATCAGTCTCAATCTTCAAAATGATGATTATGTTGAAAATTTGATCATTTATTACACCACCTATTCCCTTTATATAGCTAGCTACTTGCACTTCCATTACAACCAAAAGTAGAAAAAAGTAAAGAGAGAACAAAAAGAAAAAAAAACTAAGCTATGAGGAAGATAACTCCCACTAATGAAGGTTGTTTTCAAAGAAGGAAGTCATTATCAAGCTAAATAATAATTTACATATCGATTCCCTCCCCAAAAAGGATGCGGCAAGAATGATCTCCAAATCAAGGTTCAAAATGCACCTAATATCTATTATGATTGCATCACACACATGATACTCACACCAATTTGTCTTATCAAGGAAACAGCCATGGTCTTAGCTAGCACAAAGTGAGCCTCTTTCGAAGACCATAAGTTCTACTTACATGATCAAATGAAGTCTCTAAGAACCAGAAAAACCATTCACTGGCCTAAGGATGAAGGGGACCAAGAAACCATACGTTGCTGATGTTCTTGAACAACATCATATGCCTACATAGACTGCATAAAGGTAAAAATTTGGTTTAAAACAATATGTTCGAATAACTAAGGGTGTTTTTAACTCGTAAACTTGTGGTTTTAACCCAACCTATAATTGTCATGTTAAATTGAGTTTACAGTTTGAGTTGAGTTTTAAAATTCTGGATTGCAAGTTGGAATATTTTCAACACACATCCCTAACCAACCCATATATATATATATATTTCACAAAACGACATCATTTTGATAAAGTTGAAGAAGTAAATCTATTTTTGACTTTTAGGACTTGTTTATGTTTAATATTTCTTATATTTAAGTTTTTAGTTTGTTAGAGACTTGTTAAATAACTTGGTATATGTTCGTTTTTGTTAAGACTTGTTATGACATGTAATAAATTCTTGATTTCATTTTAATTTCGGCATTTATTTTAGTAAATGAGAAATATTTTTTAATGTAAACCAAATGCAACCTAATCAACTTTTTTAAATGAATAAATTACTTATCAATAAAGCATATATAATAGTAATTTTCATTCACAAATATAAATTAGTTACTTTAATAAAATAATGGTACATTTTGGTTAGAAGTGGGTATCGGGTTCATATCATATTTCCAATATTCACCTACAAAGGTTTCAATTTTCAAGCTTTATTAGTTGAGTAAGCACTTGTAGAAATCTCAGTTCTTGTTTGTACCTTCCTCCATTCTAAATATGACTTGTCACTTTTCATCCAACAAAAAGTTAGATACCAGTTTGTCAACAACAAAAAGAAAGCATACCAATTTGATTGTTAGATGTAGTCTTCTTACAAGTGGCAAGAAAATCAAGTACTAATAAGTAAAAATAATTTATCTCAATGTTAGTATATTGGTAACAAATTGAGTACCAATAAGGATCAAGTACTTATAAGGATCAAGAATTTAGGTAGTGATTTCCTATTAAGGATCATTGAAGTTCAATTCCAACTAATATGATTGACACGTGACATTTCACTTATAATAACACGCATATCAAAATATGACAGCAAAGGCAAAGAATAAAGCAACACAGATAGATAATACCTAGCTTGCACAATAGCTTCAACAGTTTTGTTTTCTTGTGCACTTAACTGACCATGTTCAGTGTAACACTTCTTGTCAACTGTTATAAGTTGACAATCCTCAACTTCAATTAGTTTATTATACATAGTCTCCAATTGCTCATTAATGACCGAAAGCAAGCACAACCACACCATACCAATAATTCTTGCAGAAAATATCATCTTTATTTTTCTTAATAGTTTCATGTGTAGGTACATCTAATTCTTACTTTGATTTCTACTTTCTCATTATCAAATTAATTTTCTGATCAAAATAAATGACAAAAGCTTACACTTAAAAGGCATAAACTGTGAAAATATATTTGTGAGAAAATATTCACTTCGATAAAAAATTAGAACATGTCCATGATTTTTTTTGCCACTCACCATTCTCAGCATTATCATTGCTTTTTTGAACTGTGCTAGCCATTGTTTGTTTGCCTGGTTGTATACCAACCATCTATAAAAAATTATGACTTCAATATACTCAGTATCAACCTGAATGATCATCTTCATTGTACAATGCTTAATTCCAACATATCCCAATTTGGTGGGCATATAGTGTTTGGTTCAGTTCCAGACCAAAATACTATGAATGAACTTCTAAAAAAAAAAAAAAAGAAACAAAAAACTGAAAACTCAGTAAAATTCATAGAATAATGGCTGTCAACTCTACTTTGTTGCATAGGATTTTGATTCTACCCAAATTATTAAAAAAAACAAATCGAACAACCAAGGAAAGATAAGGTTTCAGCAAAAAAAAAAAAAAAGGGGAAATTATGGATGTATTCAAAGCATTAAAGAATGGATAATAATAATGTTTTAGACACTAACCTTTCTGCAATGAGAGGTTGAATGTATGGATTAACACAGATGCACAGATAATGATAAAAATAAACATTCAAATAAGGAAGATCTGTCAAACACATGCACCACCAAAAACAACATCTAAAATCCAAAAATGGGAAGAACATTGCAGCATTTCAACATCAGAGAAACCAAAAAACAAAACTATATAGATCAAGGAAGCAAAAAAAAAAAAAAAAGGATGGCAGATTCAGCATTTCATCATCAGAAATACTAACAAAGCAAAAGAATGAAAACCTAGTTTCAAGGAGAAAAAAAAAAAAAAACACAGCACCTTCCCAAAGAAGGAGAAAAGAAGCAAGAGAAAAAATGGAGTAACTTTACCCGATTTTTTCCCAAGTCAAATGGCTATGTTCCTCCAATGATTGGCTTCTCTCAATCTGAATTAGAATTTAAAAGAGCATCAGAGAGCTGCTTCATGTTGGCTTGTATTTCAAAGTTACTCTTTTATACTTGTTTGCTGTCCATGTTTACACTCCATTTTATTCAAAGTTACCTGTATTTCACCAGTACGAATTATGAGGTGAATGAGACTCTCTTAATGCAAAACAAAATACTTCTTACTAGGATGGAAGCCCATATGGAAACATAGGATTGCAATCTTAATAAAAAAAAATTCATATTTCCTATAACCTTGTATTGTAATTAAGAAGTTTTTCTTTTGTTCTTTTCAACATATCCTTTGGTGTCAAGTTCATATTATGTGCTTATTATGTTTCTTTATGGGGAATCTTGATTTTTTTTTATGTATATAACTTTTAAATAATTAATGCTATTCAGTATTCATATGTTTTATTGGTTCCCACTTAAGTTTCCACTGAATACAAATCTATGGCCAAAAAGAAAATGTTTCCATAAAAAAAGACAAAAAATAAATTGCATTTTCCTGGCAATGAACCTTTGTCGGTACCATTCACAGCAATGAACCTTTGGTGGTACCATTCACAGCAATAGCAAATGCCAAATGTTCACACAAAGTCAAAAGAACATCTTTTGTGGTGGCTTCCACATGGCTCAGTATGTCAAGCTAGCTCTGTTTGTATTTCAAAGTTGCAATGACTTTTATGTGTGTGTCCAGAAACTAAAGTTTAGCTTAACACTCAGTGTAGTTGGATAGCAAGAATCGCGATACGAATCAGGCGATTCGATGTGATTCTGCAGCCAACCGATGCAGATCGCACGACGTCTCGTTTTTGCGCTAGAATCGTGGCCGGAATCGCTGGGATCGTGCCGGAATAGCGACTTTCGCTGCGATTCTAGCTTTGTAGAGGCAGCTGGATCGCGAAAAGATCTGGGTCAAATCTGTGCAACCCAAATTCAAAAAAGCCCTAAAAAACCTTCTTTTTTTTTTTTTTTAGAAACTAGAGGGAAACTGTCGTAAACATCCCTCCTCACCCTTATTTAGAAAACCCAACCCCTATTTCCTCTTTCTTTGTGGAAAATCTCATTATCCCTCTTTGTTTATCAAAAACGAGAGCTTCCACCACCATTGGTCTACAGTGAGAAGCGAGAAGCGAGAGTTTTCTGGTCTATTGGTCTCAAGTGAGAAGTGAGAGTTTTCTGGTGTGCTGGTCCCCAACGCTCTGCCTCTCTGTTTGCAAGTTGCTGCTGGTATTTTTTTTATTTGGTATCTCATTGTTTGCTGACACTGCTCAATGTTTTATGCTTTGTGTATTAGAAAATAGTGAAATGTTTTGTCTTTTTTTTTTAAATATTATTTTTGGAGAGGCAAAACGTATGCAGTCACTTTTTTTTTTATTCCCTTTTATTATATGGCTTGAATCTTTATGTATTTTGAAGTATAAATTTCAAATTTGCTTGCTATATAATGAGTTATTAGATTTTAAAATACAAATATTTAAGTATTTTTAATGTTTCATTATGTGAATTTAATAATTGATTTCATGAATCTTACAAATACGTTTCGATTCACGATTCAAAAAATAAGCCTTCCGTGATTTGATTCACGATTTGACAACCATGATAACACTTTTCAAGTAGGTTCTAACTCTGGTCATGCACCTTATCTGATGACCAAGATCTTGTAGCCTAGGATAAAGGGGAATGCTAATGCAGCCTAGAGTCCAGATAATTTTGGGGCTTAGAAAGTCTACTTCTCCTTTGTATTTTTTTTTCAAAAAAATTACTATTTTATATATGTTTTCCAATTTAGTATCATAATTTTAATATTGATTTCATTGTTTAATAACATAAGCCGAGATAATTACATTTTACTTAATAACATAAATATCCCACCTCCTACTATCAGGAAAAACACAACTATTAGCAGAGAAAATGCATAAATGGAGAACAAACAAAACACAGAGTAATGGAGAAGAAAAAAAAAGTTATGAAACTTCTGTTCAGTCTAATCTGGTGCAAGATTGCTATGCAGGATTTAACATCTAAGCTAGGTATGAAACACTTCAGAGTTTGTATTTATCAAGTAGATTTCTCAACAAACAAAATGGCCAATTCTCAAACCGAACATGTGAAAGCAGTCCACAACAATAGTAGTGATTTAACTGCCATAAATAGATAATCTGAGCCTTCATGTTTAATATTGACAGAATAGAACATGAACAACACAAACCGAATGTGTGTAAGAATATACCTTGTCAAAAGCCTCACGAACTGCTGAAGAAGATTACAAAATAAGCTATTATCCTTCTTGTTAACCTTGCAACAAATGACCATTTAGTTTTAATGCTTTCCCAATTTAGCGAGCAAAAAGGAACAATATATGAGCACATGATTGTTTAGTAAATGACCAACAGGGAACACTCTATCCGAGTACATTTTTCCTCCAAATAATGACCAAGAAACTAACTGAAATTCAATTGAACCAAAGATACTCAAGTAAAAACTCAAATAAACTAATAAATAGAGCTAAAGCGTCTTCTCCCTTCCTGTGTAACTCTCCTTATTCCTATGTTCTAAGCAAAAAACTCATATTGCCACAACTACAACAAAATCAATATAGATTTCAGTTTAATTTTAAAAGCAAGTCAACTAAAGATCACACGAACCATTTCAGTTAGATGAAAAAGAAGTATATACTCATTTGCATTATCCACTATGCACATTTCATATACATGTAAGTATGTAACTAATTTCGAACCATGTAAAAGATTTTGCAATAACATGTGTCATAAATACTAAATTGTCAAAGAAAAACTAAATTCAAATGTACGCCTATGAAGCCCAAATATAAAAATCTACCTTTATAAATGAAATAGCTCTTCACTCTCCCACTGATTTGATATATTTACTACATTATGGCTCAAATCGTATTTTTCGCACATACAAATAGTCTTAAATCAAGCTTCAGGAGCTCATTGCGCATTGAAGTGTATAAGTCTGTAATCTATGCAAACTTAATACTGGCGAGAAATACCTGCTAAAGTACAATTCCCAAAAGCTACTAAAACTAAGGTTGTCAAACTCAATATTCTACCTAGGATCGAAAAGGGAAGGTAGACACATAAAACGTGAGATCATAACATGGATCGCCGTAACATGGATCGTAAGCTCTTACCTATAATATAAAACTATATTCACACACATATATATATACATATAAAGTAACATAAATAGGCAAAATCAACGTTTAAAGAAACTCTAATTCAAAATACTCATTTATATTTTTTTATTAATGTATTAATTCTCTAAAATAAAATCATAATGGAAAGTTGAAAACTTAAGTGATAAATGCTGAAGCATTCCCCAATAGTGTCATTTTAATTACCAGAAGAAAACGACAAAAATAATGAAATGGAAACTACTCCACTGAAATATATAATTTTATATATAAATCAAATCTACACCTCATAAGGCACCTAATGGTCAAAAAATGACACCTAAGCTTTATACTGTTGCTGTTATAATGAAACCAAGTCATATCCTACACTTTCTAGTCCCTTGATTTTAAACCCAACAACCAGAAGCCTATTGCCTTAAAGCCAAAACTCAGACCTCAGAAGCTACCTTTCACACCAGACACAGCAGCACCCAGAAGCTCCAAAAGCTCCAGTAGCAGCACCCAGACACACCAGCTCAAGTTGTAAGTCATGTAAGGGCTTCAGTTGCAGGTCTCTATTTTGAGATTCAATCACAGCAGCAATTGGGGATTCACTCAAGTGGAAAGCTGTTTTGGGCAAGTTTTTTTTTTTTTTCGAAAATAACTTGCTCCAAGAATTAAATGGAGAAGTGGTGTGATTGATCCGAGCCAACCAACTTTACGTGTTGGGACGCGATCCCAACACAATCCCAGCATACCAAGTTCTTAGCTGGGATCGGGATTGTTCTAGCTAAGCACATACATAAAATCGTGCAATTCCACGATCCAACATGCAATTTTGACAACCTTGACTAAAACCAATCACATATATATAGATAAAACTTGGAAAGTAAATAGGAGTTAGAAGAGGAAGCTCACTTGTAAAGCGGATCAACATCACCATCGCTACCTTGAGAACACCAAAGAGATAGCAGAGTAAATAAGTCTTCAAGCAACCATCATATTAAAACCCACATCTCTGATACAATCAAAGTTTGTGAGCAGAACACAATACCTTTCATGGGTATTGTGGATTTCAGTGTGTTGAAATTATAGGATTTAGGTAGGGAAAAGGAAAAAAAAAAGAATGAAGATTAAATAATAGTATGTGATAGACGTGTTTGATGTGATATAAAAGACAAAACACTAACCCCTATAGAATATAAATACAGGAAACATAATAAAATTAAGATACGACTCCTAAAATTGCTTCCTCTTCCTCAATTAGAGGACGAATTGACTCCATAATATATTAATTGACTTCATAATATATTGTAAAAATCTTTTAAAATATTCTAAAGATATTATAAATATGCTAAACATATTCTAAAATATATTCTATACTCCCCTCAAGCTAAATCTTACAAAGCTTTAAGCTTATTACAAATAAATACTTTAAATAAATAACATAAATATAAAGTGGACTAACGATGCTGGAGACGCCGGAGAGATGAACATTACTAGAAAGATAACTCAGCAAGTCAACTAGAATGATCATCAGCTTAAAAAGTTAGGATTCTATTAGAGCAAGAAGACAGACTCAAACAACTTTAGAAGAGGAGATTCCTAGAGTTCTATTTGACCAGATGACAGACCCAGACAACTTGAGAAAAACACCACTAGTATGACTCATCAGTTGGAAAAGAAGTTACCATCTGAATGATCATTGATGAAAAAAGAATAATATGACAAACACTAGTATTAAACAAATGTTACTACTAGTATGACTCGTCAGTGGGAAAGAGACCACCATCGGAATGACCGTCGATAATAGTCAATAGTAAGATAACAACATCACGAACACTACTATTGAAAAGAAGTCACCACTGACATGACTCATCAGTGGGAAAGAAATCACCATCGAGATGAGCGTCGATGGGAACAGAATAACATGACAAACACTAGTATTGAAGAGATGTCACCACTGATATGACTCATCAATGAAAAAAAAGTACCATCGGAATGATCGTCGATGGAAGAAAACGTGACGAACACTTGTATCAAAGAAAAGTTACCAATGTCATTCTCACTCCCTCAATCTCCCCTCAATGCTATGCCAACATTGGAAAAGGTCTGTACTGTAGAAACAAGGGAATGGAGACTAAAGCTAAAACGGAGCCAAACAGTGGAAGCGGAGCCAATTAGGGACAAGAATCCAAGTATCTCACCCAAGACTAAGCCAAAATAGGAGAATCATAGAACAATAAGAAAATCCAATTACCAAGTCATGTTCACTGCATTAGAGCACCATAAAAAAAAATGAAAGAATGGGTTGGGAAAAACAATAAAGGAGAATTTATAAAGGAGTTTTATAAAACTTGACATAGCAGAAAGCATGGACACCCTCAAGATGGATGGTACCGCTCTGATTCCATGTTAAAATTATAAGATTTAGGTAGAGAAAAGGAAGAAAAGAGAATGAAGATTAAACAATAGTATGTGATAGATGGGTTTGATGTGATACAAAAGACAAAACACTAACCTCTCTTTATATTCTAATAATTCTAATCGAATAAGGAAATACAAGAAACTTAATGAAATTAGGATACGACTTCTAAAATTACTTCCTCAGTTAGAGAACTAATTGACTCTATAATATATTCTAAAAATCTCCTAAAATATTCTAAAGATATTATAAATATCCTAAACATATTCTAAATATATCCTAACACAGTGAATCCCCCTCAGCTCTGAAAGTTTTGGTACTCAAGTGGCAAGATTTTTTTAAAGGTCTAACCACTCCCTTTCATAGGAATTTTAGTTCAACAGCAATGGGGCCCTTTTTTTTGTGTAGTGTTTTAACATCTTTTGGAAAGAATGACACAAGGTGAAGCACCAACAAAGTGTGTACAACAAGATACAGCAGCAGCTACTGCTATTGCACCAACAATTGAACAGCAACAGCTGTGCTATAACACCAACAAGAAACAACTGCCGTTTAAGGTGTAGCAATGTGGAAGTTTCAAAACATTCCTTCATGCACTTGAAGCCTTCTCCTTCATAAATTTTTCCAAAGGTTAGAGCAAGATAAAAAAGCTTTGCACTACAATCACAAACCAAGACATCCCAATCCTTATGCAAGCTAGAAATACATTTAAAACAAGAAAAGCAAGGAAAAAAGTGAAATACAATAAGACAAAGGTGCTATTGATCATTGCATTGGATCCTGAAACCAATCTAAGCCAGAGAATAAGGCACATTTATAGGTGTATATCACATTTAGGAAAATTCAACGAACAATGGAGACAAAGCCATTATGAAAATTATTATGGCCCATGACGTAAAAGAATGACAGGCACCGAAATTCAAATGTTTACAAGAAACAAGAATTAGGCACATTTATAGCTATTGTAATTCTAATAATATTATTAAGATAATTCAAGTAACACTGAAGATCAAGCCCTTATAAAAACAATTACTGCAGCCCATGATTTAAAAGAATAACAGGCACAGCAATTTGAATGTTCCAAGCAGCAATATCCAAGGGTAGATTCCCTTACACTACTGAACAAGTTCTTGTTATATACTATTGCATTCTCTTCTTACTAAGTCAGAATATAGAGAAGCAACGAATAAATCCTCACGAGTATGTAAAATCGAGATTGAAATTTAAATCACGATTAAAATGTAAACATTTTCAAATATAATTTAAAATATAAATTTACTTGAAAAAAATGACCAGTTTCGATGAATGCATTAGGAGGAACACCACTAACTAAAAGAGGAAAGCCATTCTGCCTTAAAAATGGAGAATTTTTAATGATTACAGGTACAAAATGTGCTGAAAATAAGTTAAATCAGACTTCAGAGGCATATTGTTTTAGATCAAGTCCTAATGTTCCTTATCTTCCATAAATCAAGTTTTTCAGAATTTAAATCAAGTCTTCTATCTCATTCTTTACTTATTACTGTCACAAATCCTAATGTTCCTTTCCTTCCAACTCCTGTACTATATAATCCTAAAACCCCTAAGCCATCTCTAGCACATAAGCATCCATAAGAAATATTCACAAGTATTTAATAATTAATTTGTGTCCAGCTTGAATGGATTATCGTGGGACAATCATTGAACAGGAATTATGGAGAATATTTAGATGTTATTGCATAGTGTTTGATTGGATTTTCCCATCACAAGAAGAATGGCTTTCCTGTATTCATTTAACATATTTCCCAGCCCAATAATTTTTTAGATAAATGAAGAATGTATGAAGAGAGAGGAAACAGTACAAAACAGGAGGATTTTAAGCTACCAAAAAAATAAAGCACAAAAAGAAAGAAAAGAGACTTCTAAGCTTCTAAAGCATTTATATTAACATTAATCAATTGTTATTTACAAATCACCATCTCTGAAGTAAAGCAAATGCATCATCAATGCCAAAAATAAGCATGTATAGATACAAAATTAGAAATTGCAACGAAATGAGTGCCTTACTTCATATGTTAGGATCCCTATGAAAATTCTCGAGTGGTGCTTTGAGTTCCCCTTCACTTGAATTGAGCCTCTCTGCATTCAATAAGAGGAAAAATTAACATAAAGTATTGGACAGTTAAGGTATCAGAAAATAATGAAAAAATAGAATCTGTTATTACTTATCTACAAGAAACTCTTCTAATTCTGAAGGTGATTTCTAGCATGTCTGAGCATTGCAAGCGTGCACAAAGTAACCCACGCCGCAGTTAATTACCCATTTTTTGTAGCGTTTTAACATCTTTTAAAAGAAATGACACAAGGTGAAGCACCAACAAAGTGCACAGCAAGATACAGAAGCAGCAGCTGCTGCTATGGCACCAACAATTGAACAGCAACAGCTATGCTATTACACCAACAAGAAACAACAGCAGTTTAAGGTGTAGCAATCTGGAAGTTTCAAAACATTCCTTTTGTGTACTTGAAACCTTCTCCTTCACAAATTTTTCCAAAGGCTGTTAGACCCCCCATTAGAAAAGTGTACCACAAAAGCAGGGTTAGAGGAAACAAGGAAACATTACATGAGGGAGTTGAGGGAGTTACAGAAGGGGGAGCAGTTCAGCAGAAAAACAGTGCAGAAGAGTGGAATAGGCCAATGTGGGGCAGTAATGCAGGCTGCATAACTGTCAGATGAGTGGGATATGAGAGAGAGGGAGTGGACTACAGGGGTAATAGCAGTTATGCATGTGTAGTGGCAGTTATGGATGATAGGGAGGGCAGAATATGAAAAGGGAGCGGTTACGGACAGATGTAGTGGCAGTTATAGATGATGGAGAGGGCAGCAGATAAAAGGGGAGCAGTTACAGACGCAGGGAGAGGGGATTTTCGGAGTGGAGTCCAGACAGGGAGAGACCAAGCCTCTCGAAAGCTTGGAGCCTGTGTCATTTTGTCATTCTGTCATTTTGTTATGTGCTGCACGTGTAGTTTTCCTCCAGTATAATTTTTCCTTCAGTTTTCCAAGTGTTCTTTGTAGTTTCTCTGTCAGTTTTATCCGTGTGTGTTTGCTGTAAATTCTGGGCTCAATCCCAGGTGCTGTTGCGTCAGTTTTCTGTAATTTCTGGGCTCAATCTTAGGTGCTAGACGTGAAAGGAAGGTTCCTAACAATTTGGTATCAGAGCTCCCGATTCAGGGGGCTGTGAATGGTGAGATCTAAAATGGAAAACCGGGTGGAGGCGTTGGAGAAAGGTGTGGAGCAGTTGAGACAGGAACTGGACCGGTTGATGGCAAAAACACAGTACGAAAGGGTGCAGGCCAGGCAAGACAGGGAGGAAAAGGGGGCTCTAATGGCGCAGATTCTGCAGTGGGTGAAGGGGAAAGAAGCCGTCCCTCCCCGGAGACAGACCGGTGACGCGCCTGAAGAAGGAGAGGACATGCTGCAAGGTGGAGCAGGATCTAGTGGGACTGCTGCAACACCTAACCGGAACCCCACAAGGGAAGACAGAGGGAAGAGGTTGGAGATACCGGTATTCACAGGTGAAGATGCATTTGGCTTGGGTGAATAAGATAGAGAGATATTTTCAAGGTAAATTCTCTGGAAGAACAAGAGAAATTGGAGGCTGTGATGGTAGCCATGGAGGGGAAGGGCGTTGAATTGGTATGCATGGTGGGAAATCCGCAATCCACAGGCAAGCTGAACAGAGTAGAAGGCTGCTGTGGTGAGGAGGTTTCAGCCTGTCTTAAGCTAGAACCCGTTGAATTGGTAGCCATGGAGGGGAGGGTTGTGTTTTAGGTGCGACGAAAAATTTAGCCAGAACACATTTGTAAATTTAAGCAGTTCAGTGTGTTACTGTTGGGCAGAAGAGGAGTTGGAAGAGGAGGAATGTGAAGAAAAAGAGGAGAAAGCGGGAGAAGATAACGCATTGCAGCAGTACTCAATGTCAGAACAGCCGCGAGTGGAGAGCTGGAAGTGTTAATTCAGTGGGAAGATTTACCAGACTGTGAGAACACGTGGGAACCTTTCCTTACAATTCAAGATAATTTTCCTAATTTCCACCTTGAGGACAAGGTAAAACTTTTGGGGGAGAGTATTGTTAAGAGTATTGTTAGACCCCCTATTAGAAAAAGTGTACCACAGAAGCAAGGTTAGAGGAAAGAAGGGAGCATTAGATGAGGGAGTTGAGGGAGTTACGAAAGGGGGAGCAGTTCAGTAGAAAAACAGTGCAGAAGAGAGTGGAATAGGCCAATGTGGGGCAATAATGCAGGCTGCATAACTGTCGGATGAGTGGGATATGAGAGAGAGGGAGTGGATTGCAGGGGTAATAGCAGTTATGCATGTGTAGTGGCAGTTATGGATGATGGGGAGGGCAGAATATGAAAAGGGAGCAGTTACGGACAGATGTAGTGGTAGTTATAGATGATGGAGAGGACAGCAGATAAAAGGGGAGCAGTTACAGACGCAAGGGGAGGGGATTTTCGGAGTGGAGTCCTGGACAGGGAGAGACCAAGCCTCTCGAAAGCTTGGAGCATGTGTCATTTTGTCATTCTATCATTTTGTTATGTGCTGTACGTGTAGTTTTCCTCCAGTATAATTTTTCCTTCAGTTTTCCAGGTGTTCTTTGTAGTTTCTCTGTCAGTTTTATCTGTGTGTGTTTGCTGTAAATTCTGGGCTCAATCCCAGGTGCTGTTGCGTCAATTTTCTGTAATTTCTGGGCTCAATCCCAGGTGCTGTTACGTGAAAGGGAGGTTCCTAACAAAGGCTAAAGCAAGATCAGAAAGCTTTGCACCACAATCACAAACCAAGGTATCCCAATCCTCATACATGCTAGAAATACATTTAAAACAAGAAAAGCAAAAGCAAAGACCATAATGAGGCAAAGTCCATAGAAAAAGTGAAATACATATAAAACAAAAAAAGCAAAAGCAAAAGAGCAAATAGCATAGTTAACAAAAAAGACCATAATGAGGCAAAGTCCATAGAAAAAGTGAAATACAATTAGACAAAGGTGCTGTGGATTATTGCATTGGATCCTGAAACCAATCTAGGCAAGAGAATAAGGCACATTTATAGCTGTATATCACATTTAGGATTGTTCAAAGAACATTGCAGACAAAGCCATTATGAAAATGATTACGGCCCATGACGTAAAAGAATGACAGGCACATAAATTCAAATGTTCACTAGAAACAAGAATTAGGCACATTTATAGCTATTGTAAATCCAATAACATCAGTAAGATAATTCAAGTACTACTGAAGATCAAGCCCTAATAAAAACAATTACTCTGGCCCATGATTTAAAAGAATAACAGGCACAGCAATTTGAATGCTCCAAGCGGCAATTTCATAACTAAAGGATAAATTAAATTTTTTGATTTTAGGATTTACTTACCTTATAGATGAGAGGTCCACCGACTGCACTTGGTCTATCACAAGCTCTGGGAAATAAAGCCTGAAATTATGAAGAATGAATGAATATAAATGAATGCAAAAGCATACAATACTTTAAAAGTAAAACACTTTAAAAGCATACAATTTCCTCTTTTAGAAGGCACAAAAATAAAAATGCATCAATTTCATGCTAATCAATTGCAAAGATAGCAAAAGACACAAGGCATAGACATAAAGTTGGGTGTCAAGTAAAAGCCCAGATCTTGTTGAAATAAGAGCCCAAGATACTGCATGCATCAATGAGAAGAGAGAGCAAAAGTGAGTCAATTAATGCAAAAAGTTTATTCCAAAGACATGATAGAGAGACTTGAAATAAATTAGCAGTCCACAAGGACACTAGAATATCAAAAACTTTTTCAAGCAAATAAGAAGTATCATCTTAGGAACTTTATCAGTCTGACTCAATGTAATTAGAAATCTGCCACTTATGTCTACTAATTTATACTAAACTAGCTAAAACAAATTGGCTTGGCAGGTCTGAACGTGGCTATTGGTTTAATTCTAAGATGGCTACTGGTTTAATTCTAAGACTTCTAGGCAATCAAACACTCCAACTAAAGCAGAACAAAAGTTAATTAGATGTAACATTCTACTAGTTAGACTTCTTCATGTCTACATCTCCTATTCCCCCAAGAGCAGTAAAAAAATTATTAGCACCACCGCAAGATGGTGCAAACCCATGTACATACATTTTGAGTCCTAAATCATATTACTATAAGCCAAAAAGGCCAAGCAGACACTGCTTTTCTTAAACATTGCTTAAACTCAAAAGCATCAATGAACATCATTCCAAATAAATGACCAGTATCATATGGAACCCAATCAAATAGATTGTTTGCTCCATAAAAGCATCAATGAACATCATTCCAAATAAAGGAAAGGAATCTTTCACTGTATTTAGCCTACAGTATTACCTTCCAGCAATTTCAATAAACAAAAAAATATGCCATAAAAAGGCTAGCTGCTTCCGTATGGACATTAATAATATTGAAAGGATCCCTCCCACCTAATCAAATGAACTCCGAAAGTATGGTCAAGCTTTCAGTTCAGAACTTCAAATCAAATACGACTCCTAATCATGAGAGTGAGCTGTAAACAAATTTAACTCTCCACTCTCCACAACCTGCATGACAATCACAGGAATTTTACTTAGTTTCATGTCTCTATGTAATCATGGATTGTAAAGGATTATGAGACTTATATGTTGCTGCACCTATCTACAGTATCTTGTGGCTCAATCCCAAGTTAAATGTGTCTTAAAAAATAACTTGATAAATGTACAAATTGTTATATAAGTAACTTGTAACTAAGTGCTGAACTAAAACTTGTGTTTCCATGTTAACCAAGTTTCTCTAATGAGTAGTTACTTAAACATTCTGTTTTTAAACTCTAATAAATGAGATATTGGATAACTAAATGAATAGAAGAGCAATAAAAAGATGATGAAGCACTTGTCAATAAAAGAAATTTTCT
>NSJW01000754.1:0-90198 GCA_019955255.1 Castanospermum australe
GGCAATATAATGATGAGGTGAGAGGAAAAGAGTGGGGACAACAGAAATTTTGGGAGAAAAGAGGCCAAGGGCCTAGGCTGGGGTCTGATTTCAAAGATTGTCATCTTCCTTGGTGGTGAGGGTCTTGTAATTTTCCCTTTTTAGTTTTTGTGTGAGGTTCTGGTGCTGGTTACAGAGAGCTTTATTTGTGTTTTTGTAAGGAGCTTGTCTCCCTTTTTTAATATTTAATTACCCAGTTCTGTTTCAGTTTCTACCAGAAGTATATGATGCTTAAATACTTTTCTGAGACTCTTCTTTTTTCCTTTGGTTGCTAAGCTAATGGATGGGCCCCTTGTTATTTTACTTTTAAAATCCAATTGGGAAACCCAACAAGGGAATGGGTACCACTGGGCAATGGCTGAAGTCTTCTGAATTCAGTGGTTTATATATTACCCAGATCTGTTGAATACTTATTGAATGGTTATAAGAATGCTCTGTGGACCGTCAAAGAAGACAAAAATATTTATTGATCACTTTACCAACTATATTCATCTCCTAGGCTTTTCATAACTATATGTTGCCAAAGAAGCAGAAAGCCAATGTGGGAAAATTTTTGACAAGTCATGTAAAATCAGTGTTAGGCATACCGGTCTTCCTGGCATCTTTTCTGAAATCACTTTTTTCTTGTATAATTTTTCCCTCCCTCCAAATGTTATTGTATTATAGCAATAAGTTTCATTTTCCCAGCTTGGCTTGAAAATCACTAGGTCAAATGATAATGATTTATTTGTATGGGTTATCCCCTGTTGCATTGATAGTTTAATACAATAATTATTTATATCTTCATGTATTTTAATAATTATTTATATCCTCATGTAATTTTTTTCCCCCGTTCTCCTTCCTTTTTGGGTCAACTATGTAGTTTCACTTCAGTAGAGAGAAAATTTCTCTGGAACAAGAGGTTACATATAGTTAAATCCCAGTGGTTAGAAGATTGTTTGGACAGTAGCCAAAGATTACCAGAAGAAAAATATTGCTTGAAGCCCAGTGGAACAGAAGAGTCAACTGCTGTAGAGTGGTAAGTTCAACCATTAGCTTGTTTTCCCACATGTGCATGTAAGAGCAGCATTACTGTGTGTGGATGACAAACTCGGAAATTTTTGTGAATCCAATTGCTTTCAATGTTTACGTATATTATCTGCTCCTCACAAGTGCTGTAATTATAGTATTTCCACTTTTTTTTTGGGGAAAAAGGGGGGGGGGTGATGGGACTGTACTGCATAACGTTTCACTTTTACTTGGTGATGTCTTTGACTGTAGATGGTCCTTTGATGCAGGAACTATTAAGAGTTCTGTCAGAGCCTAATTCATGTTTATGCTAATTCAATTATCATTTATCTTTTTATAAGCTATAATGAAAGATTTAATACAAATTACTACAATGGGAGATGCTAGGGTTAATTATGTTAAGGAAATGGCATAGAAAGATCGACAGCTAATCTGATTGATAATAACATGATAAAGCATTTCATATTAGCAGAGAGGATTACTGTAAACCAGTATACCCTGGCATTAGCTTAAACTTACTGAAGCGTTAAGAAAAATAAGTAGGTTGAAAATTGTACGCAAGTTTTTTTATCTTTTAGCCCTTCATTATTTCCAAGTTTTGTATCAGCTTTTACTTATCAAAGAAAGAGTGGCTAGAGATATAAATTTGATGTATGTGTATGAAATTGGTCTCTCCAAACCAAAATTATTGGGTTGCCATTTGTTACAGCCTGAACTAATCTGATGACAGGTTTTTAAGTACATCTTTTTTCCTTTAGATATGCTTTGAGATAGGATTGTGCTTATAGCTTCTCTCTAGTGCTCTCCTCATGACTGTTTCAACTTTCAAGGGAGTTTCCATTTCTGATATGCAAAGAGATGGGGCAGCTTTGCTGCAGTCTTGATTGTTTCCTTTCCCATGCTTTAAACTTTTTCTGTTTTGGATGATATCCCATCCTGTCCCTAGTTTTACTTTCCCTCTTTTCTCTGTAAGATAACTTCTTTTTTTATATATTTAAAAAAAAAAAAGCCGATGGCAGTTTTAATTCTTACTGAACCACACCATCAGAAGTTGGTTTGCTTAGGGGATAAGCATCACGTCTTACAACAACAGCAGCAAATGGCCAAAGCCAAATGCTGTAAAGTTCTCTAGGTGTCATTTCTTCTTGATCTTGAAATAAAATGAGAGAAAGACAAGCATGAAAAGAAGCAAGAATAAGGACAATGACAAAAGAATGAATTGAAGAGCTCACAATCCTCCTTTATGGATCTTGTCATAATCCATTAAATCAAAATATTAGGAAAAAGAAATGGCATAAAGAAAGAGAAGGTAAAAGCCATGAAAGGTTATGGACTTACACGGGTTTTGGATTTCAGCAATGTGTTGAGAGATAGAGAGGAATCTTGCATTAACCCTTGTTTGGATGGGGAGAGAAAATAAAGAAAGAAAATGAAGAGAAGAGAAAATAAATAGAAAAATATATTTTCTTAAGGAAAAGAAGAGAAAGAAGCAAAGGTGGGGAAGGATATATGGGTGCTTAAAGGCTGGGGGAAATAAAGTTGATAGCTGAGAAGGGAATGGAGCTAGCCGGGTTAATGGGTATACTCATGCTTCTTATCTTTTTTATTAAGTATAGCGGCATAAAATAGAGTAAAACCCTATTTTGGTCCTTGAAAAATACATTCTTCATCAATTTAGTCCTTTAAAGATAAATTTTATCAATTTATTTCCTAAAACTTGAAATTCCCAATTTTTTCATCCCTTCATCCATTGAGTTTAACAGTGTTAACTTTAAAAATGGATATGTAACGTTAAAAGATGATATGGCGTCTCCAACTCTACCAACTAGGCCAAAACGACGTCATTTGGCCAGTCTTTTAACATAACATATCAGTTTTTAAAATTAACACTGATAAACTCAAATGGATGGAAGGATGAAAAAATTAGGGTTTTCAAGTTTTAGGGACTAAATTGATAAAATTTATCTCTAAGGGACTAAATTAATAAGGAGTGTACCTTTCAGGGACCAAAATAGGATTTTACTCTAAAATATTATGAACTATGAAGTTATCTGACCTTTTAATTAGTCTAACAGCTTAGCTACCTGATAGACACAGTCCCATGGCTAAGGTGTGGGCAGGTGGGAAAGGGAATGGCTAAAGGTACCGTGCGGAATGGAGAGGTGATAGCAGGGGGATGGGTGGAAATGTACCTTGCTGCACCTACTGCACAGGGAGATGGGCAGAACAGAGCAGGGAGATGGGCGGACAGGTTTTGCACCTACTGCACTGGGGGAGTGGGAAGGGAATAAGAGGAGAAGAGAGAAGGGAGAGGGGGGGATTTTTTTGCTGGAGTCGGTTTTGGCTAGGGAGAGACCAAGCCTCTCGAAAGCTTGGGCTGTTTCTTTTCTGTGTATTTTCTTTCAGTTTTCTAGTTTGGCACTCTGTATTTCTGGGCTCAAATTCCAGATTCTGAGACTTGAAGGAGGTTCCTAACAAATTGGTATCAGAGCTCCTATCCAGGAGCTGTGGGTACTAACTTGAAGATGATTCCAGTATTTGAAGGAGAGGAAGGTTACTGGTGGTTGATCAACATTGCCCAGTACCTTGAGGAGATGGGGACACCTGATGAGGAGAAACTTCTAGCGGCAACGAGGGCTCTGAGCGGTCGAGCTCTCCACTGGTATCAATGGTGGAATTTCCGCCATCCAAAGGCTACTTGGTTAGCCTTCCAGATTGCATTTATCAAACGCTTCCAGCCGGAGTTCGAGCCATATCTGCCGGTAGTTGAAGGGGAGGAGGAACCTAATGTTTTCGAACCAGAAGTGGCTGAGGAGATTTCAGGGAAAGAAATGGGACTGCTCGAGGGGTCGAAGGAGGAGAATGTGACTGAGGATGCGGTGTTGAAGGAAGAAGAGAAACCCGCAAGAACCCAGGAGCAACTTATTATGGGTTTTGGGATGGAGAAGCTGGAAACAGAAGCCACGGAAGAATTCTCAGTGGCCCTAGAAGGAGGCCAACTTAAGGAAGGAGGTCACGACAGTGGTGGACGACCACCCACTGGGCAGCCAAAGGGAAAGGGGGGCGGATAAGAACCTGCACCGTCTGGGTAGCGCGACGACGAGGTGCAAGGCGCAGCAACTGTGGCTGCGTTTGGATGAGGTCGAACAAGGGCGGAAATGGCCAGACAAGGTTGCAGAGCCGTGGGTCTTGCGTGTTCCGATCAAACCTCCACCGCCACAGCCACCGGATTTGAAGCGACGCATGGCGACCGTTGGCACATTTGTAACTGAGACGCCGGCTGAACCGCGAGCAGGTATGGCTGAGTTATGGGTTTTGAGTGGTTCGGCCAAGCCTCCACTGCCGGAACCACTAGATGCTAGCCCTCTGTACTGCGCCGCTGAACAGAACCTACAGGGAAGCATCGTGAAGAAGATCGTGAATGCAAAGGAAGAATATGGAGGGACAAAACAGGAATTGCACCCATTGAATTCTCTTTCTAACCTAATGGGCCCAGCCCAACTTAGTGAGGCTGTTGGTAGGTTGGATTCAGATCATCAGCTAGTGAGCAGGGGCAGACACGGAGGCTTTTTCCGTGGAAGAATGAAGGGTGTCAGCAGTGGAAATGGGCTCAAACTTGGTAACAGTAGTGGACTGAAATTGCATCCTAGGCTAGTGAACCAAACCCAATTAAAGGAGCAAAGGAGCTGGATTTTGGGTAAAGGAGGTTTGGGCTTAGTCCAAAACAGAGAAAATTATCCAAGAGTGATTCAACTTTTAAAAGAATTTCTGACATCAGGGAGACCACGCTTGACTTTTAACGTTGTTTATAGAAGAAAGAGAGAGATGGCAAATGAAGCAGTGGTTGAGGGTGCACCCACAAGGGCAGCAGTAGCGGTGACGGAGACCGGGTCCAAATACAAGTTGGAGAGGAAGTGGACTTCTTGGTTCGATAATCAATCAAAGCCTAAGCAAGGTGCTGCTTGGGGAACCTTTCTTCGCAAGTTTTACTCCTTCGACACTATTGAGGAGTTCTGGTGTTTATATGATCAGATAATCAAGCCCGGTAAGTTGTCAGGCGATGCCGATTTCCACTTGTCCAAAGCTGGGATGGAACCCAAATGGGAGGATCTTAAGTGTGCTAACGGAGGAAAGTCGACTGTCACCAATAGAGGAAATGCTAACCTTGATACAATGTGGCTTGAAACTTTGACGGTTTTAATTAGGGAGCAGTTTGATTATGCCGAGGACATATGTGGTGTGGCTATGTCCATGATTCTGTCACGCCTTGGCTTCAAGGTCACTGTCTGGAGCAGGACCCTCTCAAAGTCTGATGAACACATGGAACACGGTGCTTCAATTGGAGGTATAGCAGGAACTTCACTAGTCATTACAATCGGATTTGGTTGGATGACTATCCCAGCTGAAATTGTAATTTTGGTTGGGTTTCTGCTGGATGAGCCTCGTTTACACAACTTTTCTTATAGGCAGGTGGACCAAAAGTTTATTAAGGCTGGAAAGGATATGTGGACTACCATGAAGCTGCTGGAGCTGGATTCACCCCTTGAGATAATGGGTCAGGCCCAATTCATTGATGAAAGGAACCGGGCCTTGAGAGAAAGAGAAAGGAGTTCAGTACAAAAGGGTCCAACAGCACCCACAATGATCCAGACCACCAGAACCATTGCAGAGGATTTTGGGCCACAGCCCAAAATGGATATTAAATCTGGGTCAGAAAAAATTAAGGATAAAAATCCCTTATGCAGAGGGTGGCAATTCTGACGAGGGAATACAGGATGAATCCAAGAGGGGACAATGCAAAAGCTATTCTCCAGCTTGTGAGAAGGCTGCTATAGCATTCAAAGGAGCGATCACAAATATGGCTGAAAAATATGGTGCTTTCGTGTTTGATTTGGGAAAAGGTCTGAAGCTGCTCACTGTATTGTTTCCAGATGCACATGATGGGCAGACATTCACCCTTAAGGCTCAAACATCAGATGTCTTATTTGAATGGAAGGCAGCCCTTGAACAAGCCCTTGAACAAGTACCAAGTGCAGCCTTGGTCATGGGACCCAATGGGATTTTTCAGAGTGCAATTACAGAAGCAATGACACTTTGTTTCATGGCCAAAAATACCACAAAAAATAGAGTGTTTAACCCAGGAAGAGCCAAGGCTGTGTTGGGGCTGGAATGGTGGGGTGGGGTGGAATTACAGGAGTATTGGACTGCTACTCACCTTATTGGACAAAACCCCAAAATAGGGTTCCTGACTGCGTTGACAATCTTACCCAAGCAGGAATTAAGTCCACAAATTCAAGCACTAGAGCAGGAAGGGGACAAGATAGCCTCGGCCAAGGCATCAAGGGAAAGTGCCCTCCATCAGATATTTGAAGGAGCTGCGCAGCTTACTGCATCCAGAGATACCTATGTTGCAGCAACGGTGCTAATTCAATGGGAATATCTTCCCGATCATGAAAGTTCCTGGAACTGCTGTTGTATTATTGAAGGGACTGCTGTTAGCAATGCAAAAGAGGTTCCATTGTGGTTTAAGCAATGGGACCCTGGTGGAGGCAATTTATTTTTTTTTATTTTTTTATTTTTTGGCTGTTACAGAAACATGTCTGATACCTTCACCTTGAGGACAAGGTGAGACTTTTGGGGGGGGAGTATTGATAGACACAGTCCCATGGCTAAGGTGTGGGCAGGTGGGAAAGGAATGGCTAAAGGTACCGTGCGGAATGGAGAGGTGATAGCAGGGGGATGGGTGGAAATGTACCTGCTGCACCTGCTGCACCTACTGCACAGGGAGATGGGCAGAACAGAGCAGGGAGATGGGCGGACAGGTTTTGCACCTACTGCACTGGGGAGTGGGAAGGGAATAAGAGGAGAAGAGAGAAGGGAGAGGGGGGGATTTTTTGGCTGGAGTCGGTTTTGGCTAGGGAGAGACCAAGCCTCTCGAAAGCTTGGGCTGTTTCTTTTCTGTGTATTTTCTTTCAGTTTTCTAGTTTGGCACTCTGTATTTCTGGGCTCAAATTCCAGATTCTGAGACTTGAAGGAGGTTCCTAACACTACCATTCAAATTTGGTTGGATTCTTTGGTGTGCAATTTTGTATGGGTTTGAGAAGCCTTAAATATAAATTGAGTGCGTTTGTGGGGTCATATATATGGGAACTGTGTTGCACGCGTCGTCAATTTTGGACTCATGCCCCTGTATCATATTGTTTGAAGCTGTCCTTCCCTGACACGTCTGACCTGGTGTAATTGGAAAGTATTAAAATTTGACATTTGACAAATCATTAGATACTTTCAAATATGTTTATACACAACATACTGAGATATGTTTATATGTACTTGTTCATCTTTTCATACTAGCATATTTCAATACACAGAAATAAGTATCCTTGTGTTTGGGATTGTTTTGTCATATCATATCTTGTATAAGAGGGTGATCTTTGGACTAATGCTAAGGTTGCTGCCTTGTGACCTGATTGTCACAGGTTCTAGTTGCAGAAACAGCCTCTGTTCATAGGAGTAATGTTGCAAACATCTAACCCTACCCAGGCCCTACAATGGTGGGGACCACCCTTTATATATCATGTTTTGTGTCCCATGCATGTCAATGCTTCACAGTTGTTTGATCATTGAATTAGCATCATAAAGGCTTTGTTTTTCACGCATTTCTTTAATAGCACTGAGACTTGACTTTTCTTAACAAGTTGACCTGCAGTGCTAGAGGCTAACAAAAAGAAACCACTGAATTTGGCAAAACTTTTGCTAAGGTTATTAGTCTGATCTGTCACTGTTTGGAATGATGACCTCGTCGATATTTTTAGAAGTAATTGTTCTAGTTTGTTATTTCAGTATTCTAGTTTACCTCCCCCGCTAAAAAGATTGATGATGGTTGTCCTCCGATGTTTGAAATGGTACACCATGCATCAAATGCAAATTTAATGGTATTAGTTATGGTCAAATGGAGCCCTTGCAGTAATTGTGCACTTGTATTCTATATTTTCCTTGGCATATAATAGTTAACATGATGGTTTTCTGCTCTGTTTTAGTGAACATGACTTGGTGTTAGAGGCTCATTTGAGTGGATATAATGTGGAAAACCAAAATATTTCTTCGTCTGACAATGGAAGTAAACAGAGAAGTGCAAAAGCTGCTCATGAAGCCGGTAAGGCCTTGGTCTCCCTAGAGAAGGCTGGCAAAAGGAAAAGAGGAAGACCTGCAGGCAGAGGTATTAAAAAAGCAAAAACAGCTGGCAACCAAGCTCAAAGAGCACGAGCACAAATTGTGAAAAAGCGTGCTAAAATAAGTGAATATGAATCAGATGAAAGTGATTCTCTTGAAGAAAAACCATATGAAGAGGAGATTGACACAAGAGAAGGAAGTCTTGATTTTTGTAAGAAACATTCAGAACCCCAAGAGACTGAAGCAATAGAAAGTTCTGAGCAAAAGGAGGCAGTCAAGCAAGAGGATTTGAAGGACAGTGAACGTGAAAGAATGGTTGTTCCTGAAATTGGAATGACAGACAGGAATGCTGACCAAAACAGTGAGACGACTGAGAAACTAGAAATTTCAACTGATCCAGTGCAGGCCATGTTATTGGACATGATTCCTAGCCTTGCGATGAAGAAGGTTGAGGTTGAGGAAACTATGAATCGTGATGTTGGAGATGAGAAGCCACCAGAAATCTCCAATGCAGAGCCTGTAAAGAAAAAGAAAGTTAGCTATAAGGATGTTGCTGGTGAGCTGCTCAAGGATTGGTAGAGCATCGTCTTGTCAGAATGTAATGTATTGCTTCAAATTTGCTGTATATATGGACCAAAATTTCATAGTCAAACTACTTGTCACCCAAATGCTTCCACAGTTGACATCTGGAATTCTTCTCTTGATGAAGATTTGTGACTAATTTAGAGGTGATAGTTGCTTCTTGATGTGTAGCATCATTTAACATGAATTCCTAGTCATTACATGCATCTCTGCAAATCACATGGTAGAGCTATACAAATGCTCTTCAGAAATATATTCTGATCTCATTTAATTGTCCATCATGATGGAATTTAATCACGACATAATCATACCTGCATATAATTCCAAAGTGATTTTAAGGATGACTTTGAGCATGAATATGGATTGACAAATAAGAAACTAATCAATTAAATATAATTAATTATTGATTAATGGTACACGCACACACATTTCATAGATATGTTTTTCATAATATAAATTTGGTGGTTGGTTTATATTTTAGTTGAATTGTTATTGAAAGAATTGATGTTAAAAGAATTTATTTGTGTTTGAAAATCATATTTTATAAGTTGGTTTAAAATTTTTTGCCTAAATTGTAAAGTAGAAACACTTTTAGAATGTGGTTGTTGGTATAATTTTTGAATCTCACATGTAAAAGTATTATTTACCGTAAAAGTAATAAAATCTTACTCACAAAATTGTTTTTTCCTACTAAAACAAACAATAATCAAACATAATCATTTTTTATAGGAATCAATTCTAAATGTTCAAATGTAATTTTATCAATCATGATCAAGTGGTGGCGATTACGGTTCTGGCTAGTGGTTGGATAGCAAAGTTGTTGCTTTGATGTTGCCGCATCCTGAGTTCAATCCCCCTACCCCCTCCCCTAAATATGCTCTCTCCTGACCCAAAAAAGAAGGTAATTTTATCCAATGCTCCAGGTAAACCAAACAGAGACACCAAAGCTTCTATACAATTTGCTTCTAAATTTTATAGTTATATGGAATAGAAATTAGGAACAAGGGTAAGAGATTAAAAAAAAAATGTCTTTCCTGCTTTTGCTTACTTCCGTTGACAATCATTCAACGCTATGCAAATGTAGCATAATAGAATAGGAATTATTTTGATATCCATATTTTTTTCAACTCATCAAAAGTATTGGTAACTTAAGAAAAATTGGTGATGCGATAGTCAAGCATATAAAAGCTCAAAACTTGTATTGGCCATCAGTTGAAAAGAAGCATAAATCTGAAATTTAAAATCACATGGAGCCAACATATATTGGGCCATTTTACTTATTTGCCGCTCGAAGTGAGGTATATTCGTTTTGATTTCAATTTTCTTGCGGGTTTCTCGGTATTTGAATTTTCTTTTTGATTTCACTGGAAAATAATATTAGCTAATGAGGATTTAAATATTGATGGCTTTATGGTTATTTGTTATGCGCCCAGTATACTCTAATTATCTTATTGTATAATTGAATTGCGTAGGCTTTAAAAAGGATGAAGTAATTCCCTGGCATAAAGTTGTCGTTAGATCTAGGAGATCTAGAATCTCTAAGAGATGAAGAAGGACTATATGTATACCCTTCTTGGATTGTGAAAAAGAAAAATGGAAAAAATGAAGAAACATTGATTGTCTTCGATTGTCTACAATAAAGAAATGAAAAAGTTATGTGTTGGTAGCAAGCATATATACCATCAAAGACTTTAGATTTTGAGTACTTCTTTTGAATCTCTTCATTGTGCCTTTTTGCAAAATTATTTCAACGCCATATTGTTTGTTTTCTTTGGTTGCTCCATCCCCGTAAACTTGTCAAGGAAATGTATAACCATAAATAAATCAATTTTTATATTAAAAAATCACAATAAAGATTAGATTTTAAAATTTCCTTCAAATAGGGACTATTCTTTTGCAGCTAGCTTATTCAAATTGAAGAAATGTTAATATACTTTAGTGTATTGACAATATATATGTTCTATTACAGCTAATTATATATTGGTAAATTAATTTTAAGAAATAATTTAAATCATTGAGTGTAATCTAACTATTCAAAGCAACATTATATCTAGCCCAAATTTAGTAGTAAAAATGAAATCGAAGGGATGGGGCTAGCAAAAACATTGATAACTAAAATGGCTTGTCCAATTAAATTGTAATACCTGCATTTGTCGGATGATTTCAAAGATAATATACCATTACTTGAGTCAACTCCTTCATTTGGGCTCTGTTCAAAACATGGTGCAAATCTTTGTGCCATTCCCAAACACTGGTGCACATCTCTTATTTTGGATAATCTCCGAATGCTTCATCTCATTGTAAAGGCTTTTAAAAAAAAAAAACTCATGTATTTCGTTACTTTTGTATTGTTTGAAGATAACGTTTGCTGTTTTTGCTTATTATTATTTGTTTAGATTATTATTTATTTGTATTTACATTCAAGTTTCTCTCCTCTTTAAGTAGTTTTTTTCAATTCACTCACCTTCTCGTTTAGTACCATTACGAATCAGAAGGAGCAAAAGAAATTCAAGGACCGGAGGTGAAAATGCATAGGATGTAGGACTCATGAAGAGTCTAGATTAGCACTCAACAATTAATCGTTGGACACGTCTATCTTTTTTTTTTTTAACCGAGAGCATTTTCAGAGTTTAATCTATTTAAATTGTCTTATAAACTTAATCTCTCCAAATCGGGTGTGATAATGGTATAGTCCTTCTTATGAAATGACTCACAGGAATTGAATTGCAGTTCTCATATCTAGAGGCATAACTCACTTCTCGAATGTAAATATCTTGTGAGTACCATGTCTGATAATGGTATAACTCTCCTCATGTAATAAGACTCTAAGAATTGAATCGTAATGTTTATACTTAAAAATACAACTCACTTTCATTACGCCAACACCTTATGAGTATTACGTCTATCTATTATATATATATATATATATATATATATATATATATATATATATATATATATATATATATATATTCTAAAGCGTGAGCTGTAACATTACTCCGTCAACTACGTTAAACACTTTATATCTGCTATGTCAACATCTTCTTACTCTATCATTCAGTCACTTAAGCAAATTTGAACATTCTTACTTCATGGTTGGTTGTCTTTTCAAATTATCAAGTTCTAGTCACAATTTAACAACACAAAAGGATATTTAATAACATATTGAAATAGGTTTAAAATGATTGTAACAATTATAATTAAAAATTATACATCTATCAATTCACAACTCTCCACATTTTCTTATTTTTCATATTTTTTTTCTTTCTTTTTATAAGTAAAGAGCATTAAGTCAAGTCTCATATCTTTTTTAATTGTTGACAAATTGTGAAGCTTCAAAATAAAGAGAAAAATTAGTGTTCGAAAATAATCTATGCAATCAGTTCTTGAAATGTATTTATGTAGGTCAATATCTAGTTAGAATATGGAACCCACATCAAAATGTTTTATTAATTCTTAGGAAGATGGCAAATCAGCAATATAAATGAAATGGGATCATATGACTTGCCAACTTTAATAAAATGTATATAAATGATGTTATGAATGAAGTGGTAACCAAAGCATGGCTATTTCCCCGCAAAATGTAATAAATAAAAAATTAAAACAAAAGAAAATAGAAAAACCTATATGTGTTAGCACTAGCTTATTCGTAAAGTCTTTGGTAAGTTTTAAATTCGAGTTGATTATTATCATTTCTTATATGTGTAATACTATAACATGATATTTGATACACGAAATGATCATTTTATAGAATTAGAATAAATTAAAAATAGAATAGAATGATCATTTATAATCTATAATTTGATATTTTTTGAAATAAAATATATTTCTAAATAATTTTATTATTTAGTATATGAAATAAATATAAAATGAAATTAAAATTAATATAAATAATATATACACCCTTTATGTAAAAAATATAAATGTCATTTTTGTAAAATTTTAAATGCACTTTATCTCAGGTGTTCTGAATTTTATAAAAAATTAACTTAATTGGTAAGATCAAATTTTACATTCTAAAAGGTTTTAAATTTAAATTTTTTTAGAATTTTTCATTAGTAAACAATATGTAAGTACCACTATAGACACTTATTGAAACATATGACATGTCTTAGCCTGGGAATAGAAGTCGCTCTTCTTCTTAAACTTTTGAATTATAAAAAAAAAATTTTATTTGTTAAAAAGTCATGTTATTAGATAAATTAAATTTTAAAAAAATAAATATAATCTCATAAAATTAATAAGAATAAGGCAGTCAAAAAAAATAATGTTCATTTAATAGAATATGAAATTCTAATTCTATTTCTTTGAGAAAAAAAATTTTATACTTTATTTTTAATTTTATGAAATAAATTCTATAAATTTTATACTATTTTTTGTTAACAAACAAAACCTCTATTATATATTCATTTCATTTTATTTCATAAACATTCTTATATATCAAACATCTAGTGAGAAAACATCATATCACACCTAATTAATTAGGTGGCCTAATGAAAACGAAAAATATTAATTTTACACTTTTTTATCTATACTTTTCTGATAAGAAAAAAGAAAAAAGAAAAAGATGAAAATAAACTTTTTTATTTTTTTTAATAAAAAAAGGGTGTTGAGGAAAGGCATTGACAAAACAAAAATGTAGGATTAACATTGTCCAATGAAAAAAGCCTTTTTCTCACAGTTTCACTCGTACGGCTCAAAGACTGAATCTGGTGTTACAACTAACATATGAGCATTTATACCCTCTTAACAAACGCAACAGAGCAGTTCAGACTTAAGGGTAGAAGCTAACCAAAATTACTTATAATAAAAATGAAGATTGCCCATTCCTTTAATACCCGAAATTGCTTCTTACCAAATTGCTAAAATCCCATTCGTCAAAATTTTTAATGGTAAAAGACGAATCACATAGCAACTAGTGGGCCTGTGCCATTTTTATGTGGAACAATGCTTCAGCAAATAAGCAAACTGATGTATGGCGGCGAAGAATTTATGTTTAATGAATTCTACCACAACGTATTCAATCAACAGATTAGTGCTCTTGAAATTAATTCACTGTTGGCAAAACATTTGTTGGTAAATTAGAAAGGGAAAGCAACATAAGAAATTAGAAAACAAAAAGATAATAGATCCATGAGAACATGAAAATGCAATTTTATTATAGGAAAATCAAATCTTACAACATCAGGACATAGGTTGGGAGGAAAAAGGAGGAAACTTGGCAAACTGACAAAGTCGAAGACTCTTCTTCACTGACGAAAAACATTGAGCGGGTAGAAAAAAGTGGGGGAAAGTTAAGAAACCAAATAGCAAGTGAGGGATGAAATTCCCCTCAAAACCAGAGAGCCACGGTCCTTGAACCTTCCACCCCAATCTCTTCTCTTCATCAGATGCTCATAGGGCTTAGAGGATCATTAAGAGCTGCAATGGCCTTGTTGATTTTTATCTGCAAAAGATCCTTCTCTTCTTCCTCTGCCTGAAAACACAGGTACAAAAGCAAAGCAACACAAAAACGCACAGGTTAGTAATCTTGAGATCCTCGTCATAATACCTCTCAGATTGTTGCTAGTTGCATTTTTTGCAAATCTTGTTCTGTATACATCAATCCTACATCATGAATACGAACCTTGTTCTGGACCACTTTTATCAATCTGCTAAAAGATCAAAGAAGACAAAATACATGCATCAGCTTTCAACTTCTTCTAGATCTTCATCATGAGAAGCAACCCAGCTAGCATTGGATTCAATTTTCGTTCCTAATCAAACTGATGAAGACACTTCCCATCCTTCCATTTAAAAACAACACATTTTTTGGCTCGAGGAGAAAAGACTGTTAATTGATGTGACTACTAGCCCCATTCATAATCACATATAACTTTGACTTTTATGTCATTTTCAAAATTTTCATTTAATTAAAATTTTAATTTTTTGTTTTATATAAAGTTTCCGTGACAGTAAAGCAAAGTTATTCATAGAGCTTAAATAAATAAGTGAAGATGTGGTCTATAAATTATAAGAGTTTCAGGTTTTAACACGTCTACAACATATATCTATTGAAGATTTGGCTGAAGATCGATTAAAATAATTCTTGATTTAGACACAGGCACTTCAAGCTCAAGAATCAAGATATTTGGCAAAATATAATTGGTGATTGCAATGATAATAAAGATAATAGCGACAACCTAATGCACTATCAAACTACGTAGCCTTCTAAAATAAAATAATATTTATTTACACCATAGTAAAAAATGGTACCGTCACATGCTAGATAGCTTTAACTTTTTAGTTCTTGTCACTAGTGGTGTATCTTTTAGCATAAAGTAAAATTAATCTTTCATGTTATGGTTTGATATTTAATTTTCAATAAGCAACTCCTTAATTTTAGTTGCTAGAAGTCTATTCTTAATTGTGGGCGAGGTTAACTTTTCTTCCATCACTTCAAAAATAATAATAATAATTCAAATAATCGCTTATAATTTTCTTGATTACGACTGTTTTATAAAAAAGTATTTTCATTTTTTCTTTTAATACAGATTTTCCTTTGTATCCAATGCAGTTAATATAGAACAAATTATTAGTGAATAAAAATTAGTGAGAAAGTAATTATCATTTGTGAGTATAAAAGTCATATTTTAAATTAAATCAAATATTTAGAAATGAAGATACATAATTTTCCGAGAAAGATGCACTCAAGCATTCCGAAAGAATAGTTTTGTGAAGAAACATTTTTCAATTTCTTTTCAAGAAAAGTAATGTTCTAAAAATATACTTTTTAATCAAATTGCTTGCTTTTAGAGCTGAAAATAATGGTTGCACGTTGGAACACCCACACTGGACCAGTGACAGCCTAACTATCTGAAATCTCACAAACTTAAAAAATGTAAGCACAGCAACCCAAGCAAGCTTCTTAAAAGCAAAACCATTATATTATTCAAATATATAAACAATTTCTTTTTCTTATTTTGCAGGAATGAGATCTGCGGATTTCACTATGCTTTCAATTAAATACTAAACTCCGTTATTTGACAATTGGTACTGGAAATAGCTAATAATTAAGAAGATTCCTCCTTGGGCATGATGTTACTACTAATCAACCCTAGAACGGAAAACTCACTCTGATCTCTCTCTCTAAGACGAAAAACGACAAATGACAAACGAAATAGGGGTCAGTTTTATTATTCTTCGACGACACTAATTTATGCCACTTCTATGATATAATTTTAGGTTTACGATTGGGATTGGAATTAGATATTTAGACATGAGCTAAACGACAATTCGTTTGAGTATCTGAAAGCAACATTTGGGCTACCCCCATCCTTTGTGTCAACGATATTCGTTTCAGTGTGTGTGGGCCTGCGAGAGGGTCTCCGCGGGGGGAAGTTTCCTATTGAATATGCCCCAAGTCATTTATTACCCCAACAACAAACAAGAAGAAGAAGAACGCGCCCGGAACCGAAACTGCACCGCGTGGAGCAACGTGGTCAGAGACGCCTACCTACGAACACGAACGGTTCGCGAAGGCCACCTTCGGAAGAATGAGAAACACGTTTTCAAATCTTGGTCTACCATTGCACCAGCTAAAAACAGAGGTATATATCCTTAACAAAGTCTTGTTTTGTCTCGTTCGTTGCTACAAAGGGATTGAAACAGACTTGGGCAAACTCGTGTGAGAATTGAGGAGCATGCCAAATATGCTTTCTCAGTGCCCAAATAGGGGAAAGGTCATTGGGAAATGAGTCAGAGGCTTATCCAGATACACTGATAGAGTGTCTCAAAACAGACAACGTGCTGCCACCGCATCCAACTCATACAATCAGAGAGGCTTATCAATTTCATGAATCATTTGACAATTTTTGGGATAATGGGGACCACTATGATTTTTTTCTTTTTGCTTTTTTTTCTCCCCCTCCCCCCCCCCCCCCCTTGTTCCCCTACGAATCTATTGGATGAAATTGAACCATCTACTTCTGAAGTATTATTAACTAAATGGATATGTTAGTTCGGAAATATTAGACTCCGAATGTAACCAAGGAAAGGGACGCTTGTAATGTTTACATTGGGTTTTTTGTTTTTAAAGTTTTAAATTTAAATTTTATTGAAACTGAATGAAATAAAATTTATTAAAAAAAAGAATAATTTATGAAACTTTTAATTAAATTAAATTAATTTTACTTCACCATATAAAATAAAATTATTGTAGATAATCCCCAATTACATGACACCAGATTCTAATAGATAAAAGCAGAAATTAAAATTGGGCCCCACATTACGAGGACAAAATCTTAAAACATACGATCACGATTGATGATCAATTAGGATAATTTTTTGTTTTTTCCTCTTTTGTTCTTGCCCGTATCTCAGACCTTTAGGTGTGAGACTCACTGTCCCTTTTAACAATACACATTACCGAGATTCTCTTAATCACTTAATTTACATTTGCTTACCACTTAAGTTGCAAACAGTTGATTTTTGCTTTTTTCTTTGATACAGCAATATGTTTTTTGTTTGGAATTGACGTGAAAGGACTGGGGGAGTGAGTGACCCAAAAACAGACAAAAGCCTACTAATCCAACTTGTCTCTAAGGAGGAGGGACCTAATCAATGGCTTAATAACTTTATAAACAGGTAACTAAAGATTGTAGAATCATCAATCATCTTTGTTCAAAGTATATGATACTCATGGGGTCCTTTCCTAGCTTTACCTCATCGACTGGTTTTACTGGGACACCCTGGAGTCTGGATTTAGATTAAAGCCCTCATTATTGCCCTTAAAAATCCAATATATCCAGAAATGGCTGCTCCACTTTTATTAAAGTGGTCTATTAAGTTTCAAGCATGTAGGCCCATGCTTTACTAGCTGTTTTCTTTTTTAAATATTTGTCATAATTTTATTCCCACAAAAAAACAAATTAAAAGGAGGAGAAGCTTGCTCTATTCGCCTATTAAAAAAATTACTAATAGAATAATAATTTTAAATTATAGTTCGTAATTATAATTACAATCTAATATTACTGTTGCAGGAATATCTGTAATCATAACGTAATCGCAATTACGACTGTATCAATTGTATTTTTTATGTAATTGTCTGTAATTTTTATAATTACAGTATAACTTCATTCGCAACCGTAACTATAATTTAAAATTATGTTAAGAATCAAACTTAAACTTTACGGATAAACTATGTCCATCGTTTCTAGTTAAAGAAAACCTATAACATTCTGTTCATTTATTAATTGGGAAAAAAAAATTTAAAGCCCGGATCTTGTTACCTACCTTGGCTAATTAAATTAGGAATAAACGAAGAAACGGGGTGGGAATATATTTATTATGATATATAGGAAAGTGAATAGGCGAAGAGCAAAAGAGAAGACTCACCTCAATGAAGACTGTCTTCAAAAGCCTTCCTGAAAACGAAGTGATGTTGGCTGTGATGATCTTGAGCTTCAGAGATTCGAACACCTCGCACAGTTTTACCATTGTGTCTGTCCTCTTGCTGCACGTCAAGCTCACCACCACAGTCCTCTCTCCCATGTATGTGACCCTGAGCTGCCCTCCACCAGATCCAAACCCAGCACGTAATATCCAATTAAAATAATCAAGATTCATTTTAGAATTCGAAGGAAAGTCGAAGAAACGACAACACCCCCATCAATTTTTTAACATCAATCATACAAGAGAGAGAAGTAAATTATGGGCATACCTCAAGGACTTCAATTGGGCAGTTGATTGAACTGACAGAATCATATAGCTGCTCTGTTCTCTTCTTCTTGGACCTCAGCAGCACGGGCAAATCCTGCTCGAAGTCATACCCTGGATTCTTCTTCAGCATCCCCGATTCGAGCTCCATTATCTCAGCTTGGATGCTCTTCTCTTGCTCGTGCAGGTGCTGGATGTACTCAATTGCATCCTTGATGATCGAGGCCTTGTCCATCTGTGAAATATGTCATGCAACCAACCCCCGTTTAATTGATCATTTTGGTAACTCAAATATATCACCCCTCCTTCTCATTTTTCTGTGCCTAAAATTACACACAACAGAGGAAGGTACACTGCACAATGACAAGAAGACATTACATCACACTTGTATAACTACCCGCAGCACTGCTCCTTTAAACCTTTTCTTAGGTTCCTTTGGATAAATTTTTTTAAAAAATATTTTTTATATATATTTTATTTTAATAAATTTTTTTAAAAAATAATTTTATATTTAAATATAATATTTACAAAGTATTTTTAAATAATAATAAAAATTTTAAATTTATTTAGATAAAAAAATAAAAATACTTGATTTATATTAAAATTACTAAAAAAAATGTTTAAATACAAGATATAATGAATTATAATATATGATATATGATTAAATGAGATAACATAATAAAAACGATGAAATTATTAAATATATTATAATAATAGCATCATAAAAAATAAGATATAAAATAATAATAATATGTCTAATTGTGTACCTAAAGACTTAATAACATATTATTAATATTATTTTATTTTATTTTCTCTAAATAATATAATCATTAAAATTAAAACTTAATTTACGATATTATGACATAATAATTTAAAATTATATTATTTAAAATATAATTAATAAAATTACAAAATTTATATAAATAAAATTTATAAAAAAATATTATAAAATATAATTTTTAATAAAAATAAAACATATTTTTTTATAAAATTATATTAAAAATTATTTTTATTTTATTTTAAAAAAATTAAAAATTATTAATTAAAAAAATAAATTAATTTTTTTAATTTTATTTTATTTTTAAAATAATATTTAAATACACTTAAAAATATGTTAAAATATTTATTTAAAAAATATATATCCAAGCATATTCTTAAACCAAAAAGGAAGAAAAAATTATGCACCAAATGAGCACTAACAATCAATTAATTAATCAAACCACCGAAGAAGCCTACTCCGTCGTGCTTACCTTGCTAATGTTGGGGACCACCGCTCTGAGTGCGAAAAAGCCTCTCGTTGAGCTTCTTCCTCCTATTCCTCTCGGAGACAATGTTCTTAGACGCCGCCGACGAGGCGGCGCCGTCGGGAGAGCTCGAATCGTAGTAGACGGAGAAGGCCTCGTCCAATCCCCAGCTGCCATCACCAAATTAACATCATCTTGTGCCAATTAATTACTATACTCTCCCTCACATACCCCTCAATTCATAGCTGAATCAAGCATACATATAGAGGAACATGATGGTTAATTAATTAATTAATTAATTTTTCAGTGTAATTAATTCTTCAATTACCTGTCAAGCTCTTGGGTGCGGAGGAACATGTTGGTTTCCCAGTAATGCTCGTACTCCTCACCAATATTCTCCATGGATGAGGTTGTGGGAGACAAACAGAGAGAGAAAGAAAGAGCAGAGGAAGAGAACACGATGCTTTCTTGAAGCTAAGGTTTATTTTTTCTTTTTGCTTTTTTCTTTTCCTTCCTTCGCTGCCGAGAGCACTCTGGGGATTTATATAGAGGTGAGGGGGGGGAGGGGGAGAGAAGGAGGGGGTGAAGGTGAAGGTGGGATGGGATGGGATTTAAGCACGTGCGAGTACTTACAGAGAGAGCCCAGCTTATGTTGTTTGTATGTGAAGAGCGTATCCGAGGTATGCTGCTTCCTAGAAAGATCTAACCGTTCGTTCAACCAATGTGGTCTGTGGCCGCGTTAATAAAACGAACGAAATCAAGATGAGATATTTATATTTATGACATGAAAGCTACGTTCAGTGTGTGGCGTGTGCAGTGTCCTATTGCAGTAATTGGAGGGCTTGTCCTTTGAAGGTCACGGCCATTGGTCTACTAACTTGGTTGTTGGGCCCGGGACCGAGCCGAAGATCGACTGTTGAAAATGGCGGAACCCGCCAACACGCTCATGTTACTCGCATAATTTTTACATTTATTATAATGTTTTTTTACGGTAATCCCAGCTCAGTCTTCAAGTCTTAAAATAAGAAAATATATATAGTATTTAGATAAGAAGAAAAAGTGACTGACCCAGGCTCAATTTTGTTTGGAAGATTGTTAAAGAGGTGGAAGGACCCTTCCTTCTCTCTAGACTTATCCTTTGTTTAGATGAGAAGAAAAGTATTGAGAGAGGAAAAAACATTTCAGATTTTCAAATAAATAAAAATTTGAGGAGAAAATTTTAAATTTTTATTATTTTTTTATGTTTTCTCTTAATTTAAATAAGAGAAAATTTTAAATTTTTAAAAAAAGTTTATTTTCTTTCTTTCCATCTAAACATATAATTAAAGGTCTTCATCTGAAAATTGAGATAAAGAAGAGTTATTAAATCAAATTAAAAAAATAATTTTATTCCTTATTTAAACTTTGACTCACAAATAAAGAAAATAAAGGTTTTGTTTTTTTTACTTAAACATCTAGACAATAAGAAGTAACTCATTATTCATCTTATTCATTCCCTTTTTTCCTTTCACATTCGTTTAAAAACTTTTAATTTAATTTTCATACATTTTCAATTATATAAAAATATAAAACAAATTATATTTTGAATAATTATGAACTTTTAAAAAATTTATTAAACATTTCATAGGAATTGTGTAATTTATACTACTAGTTTGCTTGATATAATAGTATTATATATTGTTCTTTTTTGTAGTCGGATGAAAAAAAAAAAGATATGGAGTAAAGTTTAAAAAAATTAGGGGCAATTACATTAATCTATCTTGAAATTAATACTTATTACATTGACTATCTTTTTTATTTATGAAATTATACTTACCTCTCTTATTTTATTATTTACAAGGAGTAATAATGTAGGAACCATATATAAAATAAGAGAAATAGACGTATATTTTTCAAATAAAGAATAGTTTAAAGTGTAAAAACAATACATAAAGTAAGGGACGCGAATATAATTTCTCAAATAAGAGAGATATGGGGTGTAATAAGTACTAATCTCAGGAGATATCGGTGTAATCACCCAAAAAAATTATATATAACATTGCCATTCAAGCATTGGCTTAGCGATAATTTGCTTCACATCCCAAAGGTGAGAAACTTAAGTTTAATAGCATGTTTGGATAAGCTTTTTTAATTTTTTTTAAAAGCTCTTTAAGAAAAATTTTAATTATAAATTATTTTAACTACAAAATAAATTAATTCAAGCATACACTTATCAACATTTTAAAAAATAATTCAACAAGATTGATGAAATCGTCAACCAGACAATATTGGTTTGTGTGAATTATTAACATTTCTTTAGCGTTCAATTGTTCAAAACTGATGAAAACAAGTTAAATAACTCAAAATTAGCGAAAACCTATTTAATCGTCCAACATGACCAAATTGATTTTGAAAAATTGACCAATTCTTTACAAAATTAAAATTTGGGCATGATTGGATCAAATATGAACTGTGTTATCAACTTTTCTTATTGTCTGTGTTGATTCTGGATTATATGGCTCAAAATTTTACAAGATACAAAAACAATAAAGAATTTGAATAAAAAAATGCTATGCATTTTGAGCATTCATTCTTCTTGTCTTTGTCGTTTCTAATTACTTTCAATTTGTTGATAATATCTATTATTTTAAAATATATTTATGGAACCGTTTGATTCGACCACTGTTGGAATCATGATTTACCCTACTCTCTGCTACTTTGATTGAATCAATTTTTAAAACATTGGCTTAAACTCTTTCCTTACCCTTAAGGCAAAAAAAAAAAAAAACTAATTATATATATATATATATATTATAAATTTACATTTTTCTAAAATTGTTTTGGGTGAGTTGTAATTAATATTCAAAATTGTTTTATGAAAATTTTTAGCTAATTTTTAGAAAAGTAGGTATTCTCAATACCCTCATTATAGTCATATACAAGCAAAGGAAACAAACTTATGAATAAGAATTAAAAAATTTGTGTACATCAACATCACTTCTGGACAAGCTAAATATGTTTCTTCCCAATGATTTGGCTAACAGCATCATTTTCGATCCAATTTTGAGCTTTGGAGATGGAGGTGATTGCTTTATCTGGCATGCTAACATTAATAGCATGTATAGTGCCAAAAGTCGTTACTCCTGGCTCCTTTCGTCCCATCAAAATTACACTATTAATGTACCTTTGACAAAAATCTGGAAGCTTAATGTTCCAATGAAAGGGAAGCACCTTATTTGGATTATTTGCCATGACTTTCTATCAACTAACATCCTCCACCTACACTGGGGGATGTGTTGAATATATGCCACATACAAACTTAGTATCTTTTATACCATAATTTAGAACACCAAAATAGACATTAAACATGTTGAGAGGAAGAAGAATTATAGAAATTCTTAGTTTGTATAAATGAGTCAGTAAAATTACATTGTCCTTTATATTAGATTTTATAATACTTGTGTAATTAATATATAATAAAAATGAATTAATACAATAATCCTATTACATAATCTATATGATTCTAACATGATTCTAATTGATTCTTTATATATTCTACACTCCCCCTCAAGCTGGAGTATATAAATCATATGCACCAAGCTTGTTACAAATATAATAATTCGATGACCTCTGAGATACTTTATAAATACATATGTTAATTGATCATTTGAATCAACAAAGTTAGTGGTAATGCATCCAGACAAAATCTTTTCTCTAATAAAGTAACAGTCCACTTCTATGTGTTTGGTCCTTTCATGAAACATTAGATTTGAAGTAATGTACAGAGCTGATTGATTATCACAAATCAGTTGCATTTGCTTAACATCTCCAAATTTTAACCTCTTGAAGTAATTGTTTCAGCCATATAAGTTTACACGTTGCCAATGCTTTAGCTCGATATTCTGCTTCTACACTTGACCTTGCAATAACATCTTATTTCTTACTTTTTCAAAATACCAAGTTACTTTCAATCATCACACAATAACATGTGATGGAACGCTTATATGAAGGAGAGCCAACCCAGTCTGCATCTGTAAAATCAATTATCTAGGTATGTCATTTGTCTTCACAGAGAAGGCCTTGACCTAGTGCTCTTTTGATATATCTGAGTATTCTAATTGTAGCATCCCAATGACTATCACAAAGAACTTGTATAAATTGACTAATTACATTTACAGCAAAGAAAATGTCTAGTCAAGTGATGGTAAGGTAGTTTAGTTTACCAACAAGTTTCCGATATCTCCCAAAATTCGACGAGGGCTCCCCTTGTCTTAGTAAAAGCTTGATGTTTAGATCCATAGGAGTATCTACTGGTCGACAATCTGTCATATCAGTCTCCTTTAAGATATCAATGGCATACTTTCTTTGATAAATAGCAATACCAGTAGATGATTGAGCGACCTCAATACCAAGAAAATATTTAAGGCGGCCTAAGTCCTTGGTCTGAAAATGACGAAAGAAGAATTGTTTTAGTTAATTGATACCGTCTTCATCGTCACCTGTGATGACAATATCATCTACATATATCACTAAAAAGATTCTCTGATGTTGAGGATAATGACAGTAGAAAACAGAGTGATCTGCCTCACTGTAGATTAAGCCAAATTGTTGAATTATTATACTAAATCGTCCAAACCATACCTGTAGAGACTGCTTCAGCCCATAAAGAGAGCGAAGTAAGCGACAAACTAGTCCAGACTCCCCTTAAGTAACAAAACCAGGAGGTTGCTCAATGTAAACCTTTTCAGCAAGTTCACTATATAAGAAGGCATTCTTAATATCAAGTTAGAATATAGGCCAATGTCGCATGGCAACCATGGATAGAAGAAGCCGAACAAAAGCAATCTTGGTAATAGGTGAGAATGTATCACCGTAGTCTAAACGATATACCTGAGTATATCCTTTGGCTACTAGACGAGCTTTCAAACAGTCAGTCTGTCTATCAGGGCCAACTTTCATAATATACACCCATCGACACCCAACTGTGGACTTACCCTAAGGTAACAGAACTAACTCCCAAGTGCCGCTAGAGTGTACGGCTTGCATTTCATCTACCATAACTTGTCGTCACTCCAGATGGGATAGTGTCTCACTTGTAGTCTTGGGAATAGAAACAGATGACAAGGAGGTGACAAAAGAAAAATATGTAGAAGACAAACGATGATGGCTTAAAAATGTGTAAATAGGATGAGGAATACGAGTAGAACAAATACCTTTACGAATGGTAACTGGCAGACTAGCGGGAGGCAGGACTTGGAGCGGTAAAAGTGCTGATTCAGGACTAGAGTCTACCAGTACCACCATGAAAGTATCTTGAAGTGGAGTAGAAGGAGTAACCTTGGTAGGATGTCCAAGTAAAGAAACAAGAAGAACATAAGAACATCAGACACTGAAGAACGCTCAGCAGGAGAAGATGAGAAAAATGGTGACTCCTTAAAGAATGTAACATCAGCTGAGGTGATATATCGGTTACTATCTGGGTAAAAGTACATGTATCCTTTCTGAAGACGGGAGTAGCCGAGAAAGAAACACTTAAGGGATTTTGCTTGAAGTTTGTCCTGTCCAGGGGTTAGATTATAAATAAAATAAGTGTAACCAAAAACACGAGGTTGAACGGAATACAATGGTTGAGACAGAAACAGAATAGACGAAGGAATTTGATTATTTAAAACAAAGAAGGGCATGCGATTAATAAAATAACAAGCAGTGATAACTGCATCACCCCAAAATCGTAAAGGAACATGATTATGAATAAGTAAAGTTCGTACTGTTTCAATGAGATGACGATTCTTACACCCAGCAAAGCCATTTTGTTGTGGTGTGTGAGCACAAGAGGACTAGTGAAGAATACCCTGTGAAGCCATAAAAGAGATAAAAGAAGAAAAGAAATATTCACAGGTATTATCACTATGTAAAATGTGAATAGAAGTATTAAATTGATTGCGAATTTTAGCACAGAAAGATTGAAAAATACAGAAGATCTCAACACGACTCTTTATTATAAATAACTAAGGGCATTGGGAAAAGTTATCAATAAAAATTACAAAATACTGATATACCATAGTTGTGAAAATACGACTAGGACCCCAAACATCCATATGCACTAAATCGAACGGGGACACAGCCTAATTATTGACACTATTGAGAAACGAAGTGCGAACATGTTCCCTAAGTTGACACAACTCACAATCTAAAGATGATAAAGACAACGAAGTAGGAACCATTCGATAAAGCTTAGAGATACTATGATGACCAAGGCGACAGTGGAGGAGAGAGAAGGAAAAGCAGCAGAAGTAAAGATAGCAGGTGATGAAGGTATGGTAAGATGGTATAGCCCATAAGACTCACGCCTTTTGCCAATTATCCGTCCCGTATCTCGATCCTGTACATGAATAGAATTATCAGTGAAAGTAACAAAACAATGAAGAGAGCTGATTAATTTACTGATAAAGATAAGATTGAAAGGAAAACCCGAAACATAAATGACAGAATTAAGAGTTAGAGAGGGTAGAGGACAAATTTAATCAAGACATTTAGTCATAGTTTTGGAACCATTGGCTAAGGTAATTATAAGGAGGGAAGTTGAATGATGAAGATGAGAGAAAAGACTAATGTTGCCAAATATGTGATCAGAGGCACCAGCATCCAAAATCCATGGACCAAGAGAGGAATGGCTGAGGCAAGCAACATAATTACCAATCTGAGAAGCGGAGGTAAAGGTAGATGACTGAGCAGCCTAATATGCTAGATAACCTTCACAGGCAGCAGTTGGGATAGTAACAGTGGGCACGTTTGAAGAGTTAGATACAGCAACAAGAGAGTCTGACTGAGCAATATTAGTTATGCGAGGGGGTTTCTCATGTAATTTGAAGCAACATTCATGAGTGTGGCCAAATTTGTGGAAATAAGTGCACTGTGGATGTTTACCTTTGCCACGACCACAAGACCCAGAACTGGTAGCAGCAATCGTAGACTGAGAAGCCAGAATAGAGGAGTCACCAATAGATGCAACCAGAGTAGGGACAGACTAAGTAACTCGAAGTAGTCGAGCAAAGACATCCTTCATAGAGGAAATAGAAGCACTAATCAATCGTTGTTGACGGATAGAGTCAAACTCAGGAGGTAAATCATCCAATGTGAGAAGCATGAATAACTTATCATAGTTAGTTTCTTGAGTTGAAATATCAGCAGTAATAGGGAGAAGTTCAGTGAATTAGTACGAACACTTTGAATATGACCCAAATAGCTAGACATGAATTGATTTTATTTGCGAATATTAAGCATACCAGAGATAACACTATAGAAACGTTGAATATCATTAATGTACAGTAATTTGGCTTTAGTCCACACCTCATGACAAGTCTGATACAGTCGAAAAAGGGGAAGAATCTCATGATCAATATTATTCTAGAGGAGATTGTAAAATTAAGCATCAATTGCCTCCCAAGTATCTCGATCAGCCGCCGGAATATTAGCGCTTTCTTTGTCAGATGATCAGAAAATCTTTGACCTTTAAACTAGAGCTCAATTGCCAGAGCTCAATGCAGATAGTTGGAACTATTAAGTGGTTCAGTAGTGATGATTGGAGATCCCAGAGTTACAGAATTAAAAATACTCAACTTTTCAGTGGAGGAAGTTATACTAGAGGTGGACATGATGGGCACAAAACTTAATGAAATCTAGAGAACAAGAACCTTAGTTGAAAACGGAAGACCCAAAAATCACGATAGTAGACATGGTTCACAGAGGTAGGGAAGCCAAACACTCACTAGAAGATCACGAACCAAGTGGATTGGGGTTGGATCTAGCCAGAAAACACATTGAGAAGTGGTCAGAAGAAACAGTGGTCAGAAAAGGTCCAAAACGCTCTCTCACGACCGCTAGAAATGTGAACTGACCAGTTTCTTGTGACCGGGGCATGGAGGCGCGTTGGAGCTTCAATGACGACGCGGCTTCGGGGATGGGATAGGTTTGGGGATGCGCATGTCATGGTAGGGTTGGTTGCTAGAGAAATATACTTTTGATGCGTAGATCTGAGATGAAAGCCACAGGAGGAGAAAGAAAACAACGCTGACGGCAAAGAAGCGAGAAATTTGGGTTTCTACCCCTAGGCTCTAAATACCATGTTGAGAGAAAGAATGATCAATGAAACCCTTAGTTTATGTGAATAGTCAGTGAAATTACATTGTTCTCTGTATCAGATTTTATAATACTTGTGTAATTAATGTACAATAAAAAAGAATTTAATGCAATGATCCTATTACATAATTTACATTATTCTAACATGATTATAATTTATTCTTTACATATTCTACTTAACAATTGTGTACCTCTTGAAGATATCATAATTTATATGATGAGTTATGTAAGAATTACTTGAAGAATTGTACACACTTGTGTACTTTAGGAACAGGATCTTCTGCTCCAAACTCTGTCTACGACATCAACAAGTATGATAGAATAGCATGCTATGAGAATGTCAAGAGTGGAATGAGGATCTTGGCCTTGTAAAAAAAAAAAAGTAGTGACTTTAGATTCCACCAATCACAGGCCCTAAGTTACCAAACTCTACACATAAACTAACATACTTAGTTGTTAGGCCAAAACCCAAGACACAAGTGATTTCCTAACTTATTGGATCATATAACATTAATACATTGGCTCAAGAGATTATTAGATTATATATATTCAACCAGTTTTAACAAAACTAAATAATTAATCAATGGTAACTCAAGAACATAAAATTCTAACAGGATGACCACATCAAGAAGATGTACAAGGTGTGATGACTTATCTGAAACCACCTTCCATTGCCTCCATGATTGTCCCAAGGCAATGGAGGTTTAGGCTATCCTAGGCTTCAACCAACAGTCTCCTTTCTTCAATACTTCTGCTTTTGGGATGGGTTTTTTGGCTAATCTCTAAAAATGATAATGTCATGGCCTTGGCTAGTCTTTGGAGTCATTAGAAAACCATAAACTCTTACATCTTTAATAATGAAATTATGTCTAAAAAGGTCATGGTGAGAAATGTGAGCATGTTAATTGATACTTGCTTGAAGGTATTTAGGTCTAATACAAAATTTGGAGCCAACCCACACTTGGTTTATTTGATGATGCCCTACCCAAATTGGATCAAATTAAATATAGTTGGTAGTTCTTTCTTGGGGAACCTTAGGCGAGTAGGGTTTGGTGGCTTAATTTGTCTAGATGATGGCTCTTGGGTGGTTGGTTTTTCTAGTTACTTAGAAGTTTCTTATAACATTTTCGCTATGCCTGCTGCTATCCTTTAGGGCCTGCTCATTTCTTGGAGGTATGGCTTTGAAAGATTGAGTTGGACTCTGATTCGACAGTTGCGACTAGTCTGGTGAAGGAGTCTCACACTCCATTCCATCACTATGGAACTCTCTTATCTAGTGCATGTTTTGGCAATAACTTATTTTTAGGAAAAAATCATTTTTTTAAAGTTTTCTTAGTAAGATTTTGACTGTAAATTATTTTGAATATAAAATAAGTTAATCTAAATACACACTTAATATCCATAACTACTTGGCTAAAGATTGGGAAGTGTGAATTTCCCATAGCCTCAGAGAAACTGACTAATGTGTAGATCTTTAAGCAAAGTTGGCATCTTACCATGACAATCCATTGATGATTTGGTCTTCTCCACCATCGAGTATTGGTAGCCTGCTATTGGCGGATGAAATGAGAGTTTCTTTTGTAAGGCTTTAGTCATTTTTCCTGTTTCTTTTCTAATGTACCAAAGAAAAAAATTGTGTACAAAAATCAATTTGTTGAGTTGGAAGCGCATATATTCAATTAAATTTAAATGTGATTTATTGTTTACTTAAGGTGTGTGTTAGGTCATTGTCCATGTGCTAAGAGTTCGAACTCTCCTTTCGATTGGTAGTCCCATTGTTTGGTGGTCATCCCTTTTCAGGATGATCTCCTGTGGGCTAGCTGATTAAGCCTCCTTTAGGGAGAAAAAAAATCCTCATAGCCGACTATACCAACAAACCGAAAAGCTATAATTCTCTTTGAGAGAAAGAAATGACGAAGGTAATGATGCAACCGTTTTAAGACAGAAAGATAGTATAGATATTTTGAGGGAAAAGGAGAATAAAAATATATTTAAAGCATGTAGCATTGGTCATAGCATCGAACGTATTTGAAGCAAGAATCAAGATAATTCTTATGTATTTCTAGTTTTAACCCAAGTTAAACTTGAACACGATTGAATATCTCAAAGTTGGAATGAATCTATAAGGACTTAGCATATTTGTTTTATAACTTATTCCAACGCAAACGAGTATTGAGCATAAGGAGAAAAAATCTCTTTCCTCCAAATGTTTTTGAGACGTGCGAAACTCAATTATTTTCAATGCATTCATTAAAGACAAACAGGCTATTACTTGGTCACCATCTTAGGTGGAGATCAAATCCGATCAAATCCAGTTCAACTTGTAACATGTACACCCTTGTTTTTAACGCTTGAGTAAAGAAGACAAAAAATTGAGGAGAAAAGACCTCAACGTTGCTGGCCTACTTGATCTTTTGCGAGCCTCATTATCAACTATAGTGATGACATGATCCAGGCAGATGTGAAGGCAGATCCGACCGCAATCCTTGGATAGAACAGTGGAACCAATTTCAAATATCGTTGAGCCATGCCGTACATGATTATTTTTTTTATTTTATTTTCCTCGTCCCATTGCGGCGCGACTTTTGTTGTCCCGTTCATACTCGTTACACAGCCACGCTCTGCTGTGTATGCGTGCGACCAGGAATAGGATTAAAGGCTCTCCCATTCAACTGAGAACCTGCGCACGAAACTGCACCGTTGAAATTCTAAACTTTCACTGTCTTTTTCTTTTTTAATTGATACCAGGATCTGACGCGATAACTGACGATTGAAAGTCATTATCGTCATTATATAGCTAGCACTGAGTTATGGTTTATGGACTTGCGTGTAATACACAATTTTTTTATACAATTTAATATAAATCATATATTATATAAGATTTATGTCATCCTAAATATAAAAGAAATTAATAATTCATATTTAAAATTATTAATTACATTTAATTTATATAAAATTAAATACATAATATAATAATAAATTCTCAATTTAATTATTTAAAAATTATATCAACATTATTTTTTAATTTTTTTTAAAAATATTAATATTAATTTAATTTTTAAATTATAACAAATGATATTAAAATTATTTTTTTATATATAAATAAAAATTAAATTGATATAATTTTTATTTTTAAGTGATTAAATTAATATAATTTTTTATTATTAAAAAATTAAATTAATAATATTTTTTATAATTAAAAATTTTAATTAATATTAATTTTTTAAAAAAATTATTTTTAAGTCATTTTACATAATTTAATGATTAAATTAATATTAATATTTTTTAAAAAAATATAAATAATATTGATATAATTTTTAAATATTTAAATTAAAAATTTGTTCAAACTTAGTAAAGAATATTTGGAAAGATAAAAAGAACATAAGAAAAATGTGGAAAAGAAGTCAGTCTATATACCTAACTAACGGTCTATCTTTTTCTCTCTTTTTTTTTTCTCTTCGTTTTTTTAACCTAATGTAACAAAAAAAAAATCAGCACATACAAGTGCACAAGGTAAGAGAGGCATTAGCGTTTGGGGGAAAATTGCATGTAAATAAAGTAAAAAAAAAATGAAAGTTATAAATAATTCTCCGTCTTTAAAAAATTTAAAATCCCATAACTCAACTCAACAAAAAAAAAAAACAAATATTTATATATTTGTTGTTGGAGAATTTGTTGAATGGTTTAGTCGATAACAGCTAATCCTCACATGTTTACTGTTGTGTCTACAAGATAAACTTGCTTGAAAAGTTAGTTAAGAAAGAAACTTTTTCTTAGGGGATATGGGTCCTTAGAAGTTTCATGCAAACTTCCTAAATCAACAATGCAATGTGCTCGGCTAATAAAAAATGAGTGCAACAACAAACTTATATAAGAAAGGAAGAATTTTATTGATAAAGCAATTGGTGTTACATGGACCTGATCAAACTAAACTTGGAAAGTGATAACAACATGGAAAAAAAAGAGAGTAAAAGAACAACAATGTAAACTTAGCCACTTTTCACTAGATTTTAAGCATGTTCCCCTGGTTCTTTTTTAGCTCTTTCAATTGTGTCTTAGCTATTATGCTTGGTCCCTAAACCTTGACTTGGTTTTGGCCAACTAATGGCCTACTTTTCCTTCGTCTGTGCCCTTTCCCTCTTCCATTAATCAGCACATCTCTTCAGTTGACGCAAAGTCCATTCGACAAATTAGCTGTTTGATAAAAATAGCCTCCAATAATATTATAAGAAAGTAAAAACAAATCAATCTAGATCATAAAGTGAGTACGCACAACCAACACATATGAAGAAAGTCTAAAACAAATCACATACATCAGTTATTACCCAGAAATTACTTTTATTTAATTTCTTATCTTTCATTTAATTTCTTTGGTTTCTCTGCAGCCTACTATTCTTGCTAAACGATCACTCTTCCACCGCGATTGTTGCTAAATAGCCGCTTCAAGTGCTAGAATTGACTTAATTAACTAATAACGTGCATGGAATCTCTTTTTGTCGTTGGCAATATAAAAGAATTTTTATCTTAATTTAAATCTACCACCTTGAAGTCTTCGTTTTTTTTTTTTTTCGCTATCACTCTAAAGTCTTTGTTTTGGTACAAGCATGGGATTGGGCACACACTTTTGGCATAAAGAGATGAAAGCAAATTAAAATTTGGCCAAGTTTTTGCATATTTTACAGATGAAGGGGAAATGCATCAACCCCAGGAATTAAGCCCAATTCCGTGCGTGAATTTTTGACGAAGAGAGATTCCTTCCGCATGAAGCAGCTCAAACTAAGGGAAGTAGGTTTTCTTCAATCTGTGTGCTCTCCTGCAACTGCAACACAGGAACAAGAGTGAAGTTCTGATGCTGTGTGACACTGAGAGAAAGAAAGTGACAAGAAAAAGCAAGAATGTTGCCAAAATATGTCAGAAATTTTTTAGAAGATATCATATTTAATATTTTTTTTGGGGCATTACAATAATTTTGAGAGCTTAACTAGCTCGAGAGTCTTCTTATGTAATGCATTGGTGTTCTTCCATTTTTGAGAGTGTGCTTTGCTCATATCTAGATTTATCCAATGTCATTTGTCACTCATGTCACTTTCTGAATTTTAAGTTTTTAACTTACACGGAATATCATGCTATTTTTCCAACATTTTTCACACAATTTATGTGTGCTCTCTTAGTAATGGCTGGAATCTAGGCGTGTTCATACTAAGATCACGTCTAAGAATGTCGCAACTTTTTCAAAAATTATTGTAGCGTAGATGCTGCTAAAAACCTGTTATACGGAATTGAATTAATGTTTGATATAAATTATACTATAAAACTATTGCAGATATCTATAACTACAAGAACACATGTTTTATATACCCAAAAAAAAAAGAATACATGTTATATAATTTAACATATATTTTAAAATTAACAAATGAAAATTTTAAAATTTTAAAATAATATTAACATTTTTATAGAGTAACATTATAAATACAAAAATTAAGAATACGTACAAAAATTTATTTATTTTTATCCAATATTAAATTTCTTTAAATGTATGTAGTATTTCATAAATACTTTTTTGCATGTGTTCACATGTACCCGAATAATTCTATATACTAATATGTTCTGTCCTTTTTAATTCTTTAACATTTTCCTCTGTATATATCTTTTATGTATTTCATAGTTCAACAGTTACAGTTATATGACTTTACAATACATAAATAATGTTTTCCAAAAGTACTCGTAATGCTTTCAAAAAGCACCACAAAAATGTCCCCCAAAATTAAGTTTATTAAACACAAATTTATCAATTATTTTGTCGAAAAGCAACATTATATTTCACATCACAACATTCTCAAACAAAACAATAGTCTCAAATTCGATTCATATTGATATGATTCTCTCAATAAACCTTAGATAGTGATGTCCTTAAATACACTCATTATATTATCAGTTAATTACATATCACATCAATTATATAAGTCATTATTATTTTTTACTGGTCATTAATCATATACTAACAATAATTAATATCTTAAAAATAATTAATTTTAATTATTATAATAAAAAATAATAATAATTCACATAATTAACATGACATGTATATACTGTAAGTAATATATAATATAATGTAAGAGTGTTATATTTCACCGAATATACCTAAAAATTTATTGTGTTTAAAATTTATCAGACATAACATTTAACACGGTATCTAAGGAGAAAAAAAGGAATTGAGGGTACAAAAGTCATCGATGAAATGGTTTAGAGTTTCATTTCTACTCATTCTGTCCCGCACCCCATGACAACACAACTATTGGCATGACAGCTGGGGTTGACTTTTGGTTTGGACTTTTGGAGACCGCCGCGTTCCCTTGACTATGGCCATGCATGACTGTGCTGACCGCTGGGATGAACTTGCATGTTAAGTTTGTTATAGCTATATGATATCATTCGACATTAATATGATTAGTTTGGTATAGTTAGCTAATATGATATCATTCGACATTAACTAATTCTCCCTAGAAAGCAAAGAAAGGTATACGTGCGTGCATCTGTTTTCACTCAACAGCTGGTCATATCCTGTCTTCACAATTAATGGCAGCTGTGTTAAATTAACGACTTCTTGGTATTCACACTCGCTGCTTCCTAATACATATTTCATTTTAATTTTATGATCTCTTTGTTTGCTTTTAAATAATCATATATTTTTCTTCCAAGTTATGTTTCTTAATTTTTTTCTGTGGATGTATGTTATATGCTTTATTTTTTTTTTCACGTAAATCATTACTAAAATGGTAGAAATTACTTATTATTATCATTATTTATGTCACTTTGTAGAGTGTATATGGAGAATATTAAAATTCACGTTTATTTTCTTTACAAAGGCAGCTATGTTTGTTTAGAAATACTTTTCTCCTTGGGATGGAGCGATGGACCGTTAACACCTTCTGGAAAAATAATTCAACAATCATGTGTATACGTTTCAGTATAATTTTGATTAATAATTAGTATAAAAAATTTTAAATTCAAATTTAATCTTATAATTGTTGATAATAATCTTATGTAATTAAATTGATACTACAAATTTTTTTTCATTTATAATAAATTAAAAACAAATTCTTTTAATTTCACACAAATTACTTGTACATCTCTTACGTATTAAGTTTCTTTGTTTTGTTTTATTTTTCATTTTTAACCATCAGTTTGCAATACTTGATCTAATTAAAAGTATTAAATATTTAATATAAATAAAGCTATTTTTATAGAAGTTTTAATTTCATATAATAAAGAAATAATTATTATAAAAGTAATGTTGAAGGGAAAAAGTTTGTGCCCAAGACTGACTCCATCTTCACGCTTTGTACCACTCAAATACAAATTTCAAGAGAAACATTTTAGGAGAGGTTCTTTTCACATCTTTCTGGTTTAAGAAAATTCTCCTACATCACCGTTTAAAATTGATATATATATATATATATATTCATATTTAAATTTCTTATGCAAATTTAATTTTTAATAAATATAATTATACAAAAAAAAAATAAAATATAACAGTATGTTTATCTAAACTGAAACACATGACTCACTTTTGAGACCCATTATGTAAGTGAAATTTCTCCCATTTTGGTGGGCACTCCAAGATAGTCCTAGTGCTAATCTCCTTTTGTTTCCTGATAATCATGAAGCAAGAGTTTGCGTTTGTAACCTTTTCAAGCACACAGCCAGACTAAAAAGGATGTCTCTTTCCCACGCCAAAATAAAAAGAGATCAAGGTATAGGTCTCCTCCATAATTGTATCCTTGAATATCTAGCTTGAGCATATTCAAGGAGGATGTCACTTCAAAGTTGAAAATTTTCTCCACACTTGACTTAGAAAAAACAAACAAAAAAAATATTTCGTCCCATTTGATTATGTTTAATTATTCATTAGTAGGCGATCTATTTTTATTGAAACTTATGGCATACTCTAATCGTGAAATGAGATAGTCTCTTCCTAAATTTTTTTTAATAAAAAAAAGAAAAATTTAAATTGTATTTATCATATTAACAAATACAAAAACCATATCACATCATAAAATCATAAGCAAATAGTATATTTAAACTTTAGTCATGGAAAACCCCTAACATTATAATTTATAAAAGAATGTATTGCGAGATAAGTCATTATTCAACAATTCATAAAATTACATATATTTTTATTTTTAAAAAACAAGTAACTTTTTTCTTTTTTCTTTCTATGGTGGGATAAGAAGATATTTGTTCATTCGTGTTTAGAAGTATAATAGCTAAAAGGATCATGGGAAATGTTATGTTTCTTACACAGTACTACGGTAGAGATCGAGATTGGGAAAATATAAGAGAGATAGAGAAAGAAGCAGCAATATTAAACATTGGGATCTATAAAATTAAAATGACAGAAATGCTCAAAAGTAACAAGTGGTTTTAAAACATAAAGATGTGATTGTTTTTTTATCCAAAATAAAATATAAAATCAGGTTATATTGAAGAGAAATATTCTTTTTTTTGTTTATAATAACGGCATAAAAATTTTAACTTACGACCTTCTATTTGTTGCTCAAATTCCTAACTGTAAATTCATTTTTAATGATTTCATATTTTTTTTTCTTTTTTTTTAAGACAGATCTGAAGACTGGGTATGATAATAAAGATGAAAAGTTAACATACATGTAAAACAATTTAGGAGAAATTTAATTTCAGAATCAAATAATTTCTAAAAAGACTTTAAACCACTTGAGTTACGACTCTAGACAATAATCTTCCTATTTTTAGTCAAACAAATTATAGCTGAAATCATATATACCAATATACAAATACGATTAGAGTAATGCATTGGTGTTCTTCCATTTTTGAGAGTGTGCTTTGCTCATATCTAGATTTATCCAATGTCATTTGTTACTCATGTCACTTTCTGAATTTTTAAGTTTTTAACTTACACGGAATATCATGCTATTTTTCCAACATTTTTCACACAATTTATGTGTGCTCTCTTAGCAATGGCAGGAATCTAGGCGTGTTCATACTAAGATCACGTCTAAGAATGTCGCAACTTTTTCAAAAATTATTGTAGCGTAGATGCTGTTAAAAACCTGTTATACGGAATTGAATTAATGTTTGATATAAATTATACTATGAAACTGTTGCAGATATCTAGAACTACAAGAACACATGTTTTATGTACCCCCAAAAAAAAAATACATGTTATATAATTTAACATATATTTTAAAATTAACAAAGGAAAATATTAAAATTTTAAAATAATATTAACATTTTTATAGAGTAACATTATAAATACAAAAATTAAGAATACGTACAAAAATTTATTTATTTTTATCCAATATTAAATTTCTTTAAATATATGTAGTATTTCATAAATATTTTTTGCACGTGTTCACATGTACACGAATAATTCTATATACTAATATGTTCTGTCCTTTTTAATTCTTTAACATTTTCCTCTATATATAACTTTTATGTATTTCATAGTTCAACAGTTACAGTTATATGACTTTACAAAACATAAATAATGTTTTCCAAAATTACTCGTAATGCTTTCAAAAAGCACCACAAAAATGTCCCCTAAAATGAAGTTTATTAAACACAAATTTATCAATTATTTTGTCGAAAAGCAACATTATACTTCACATCACAGCATTCTCAAACAAAACAATATTCTCAAATTCCATTCATATTGATATGATTCTCTCAATAAACCTTAGAAAGTGATATTCTTAAATATACTTATTATATTATCAATTAATTATATGTCACATCAATTATATAAGTCATTATTACTTTTTACTGATCATTAATCATATACCAACAATAATTAATATATTAAAAATAATTAATTTTAATTATTATAATAAGAGATAATAATAATTCACATAATTAACATGACATGTATATATTGTAAGTAATATATAATATGATGTAAGAGTGTTATATTTCACCCAATATATTTAAAAATTTCTTGTGTTTAAGATTGATCAGACATAACCTTTAACAACTAATCAAAGGTTCGGTATCTAAGGAGAAAAAAAGGAACTGAGGATACAAAAGTCATCAATGAAATGGTTTAGAGTTTCATTTCTACTCATTCTGTCCGCACCCCATGACAACACAACTATTGGCATGACAGCTGGGTTTGACTTTTTGTTTGGCATTTTGGAGACTGCCGCGTTCCCTTGACTATGGCCATGCATGAATGTGCTGACTGATGGGATGAACTGGCACGTTAAGTTTGTTATAGCCATACGATATCATTCGACATTAACTAATTCTTACTAGAAAGCAAAGAAAGGTACACGTGCATGTGTTTTCACTCAGCAGCTGGTTGTGTCTTGTCTTCACAATTAATGGCAACTGTGTTAAATTAACGACCTCTTGGTGTTCACACTCGCTGCTTCCTAATTCATATGTCATTTTAATTTTATCATCTCTTTGTTTGCTTTGAAATACTTATATATTTTTCTTCCAAGTTATGTTTCTTAATTTTTTTTCTGTGGATGTATGTTATATGCTTTATTTTTTTTTCACGTAAATCATTACTAAAATGGTAGAAATTACTTATTATTATCATTATTTATGTCACTTTGTAGAGTGTATATGGAGAATATTAAAATTCACGTTTATTTTCTTTACAAAGGCAGCTATGTTTGTTTAGAAATACTTTTCTCCTTGGGATGGAGCGATGGAGTGCTAACAACTTCTGGAAAAATAATTCAACAATCATGTGTATACGTCTCAATATAATTTTGATTAATCATTAGTATAAAAAATTTAAATTTTTTATATAAAAAATTTTAAATTCAAATTTAATCTTATAATTCATTGATAATAATCTTATGTAATTAAATTGATACTACAAATTTTTTTTTTCATTTATAATAAATTAAAAAACAAATTCTTTTAATTTCACACAAATTACTTATACATCTCTTACGTATTAAGTTTCTTTGTTTTGTTTTATTTTTCATTTTTAACCATCAGTTTGCAATACTTGATCTAATTAAAAGTATTAAATATTTAATATAAATAAAGCTATTTTTATAGAAGTTTTAATTTCATATAATAAAGAAATAATTATTATAAAAGTAATGTTGAAGGGAAAAAGTTTGTGCCAAGACTGACTCCATCTTCACGCTTTGTACCACTCAAATACAAATTTCAAGAGAAACATTTTAGGAGAGGTTCTTTTCACATCTTTCTGGTTTAAGAAAAATCTCCTACATCACCGTTTAAAATTTATATATATATATATATATATATATATATATATATATATATATATATATATATATATATATATATATATATATATATTCAATATTTAAATTTCTTATGCAAATTTAATTTTTAATAAATATAATTATACATAAAAAAATAAAATATAACAGTATGTTTATCTAAACTGAAACACATGACTCACTTTTGAGACCCATTATGTAAGTGAAATTTCTCCCATTTTGGTGGGCACTCCAAGATAGTCCTAGTGCTAATCTCCTTTTGTTTCCTGATAATCAGGAAGCAAGAGTTTGCGTTTGTAACCTTTTCAAGCACACAGCCAGACTAAAAAGGATGTCTCTTTCCCACGCCAAAATAAAAAGAGATCAAGGTATAGGTCTCCTCCATAATTGTATCCTTGAATATCTAGCTTGAGCATTTTCAAGGAGGATGTCACTTCAAAGTTGAAAATTTTCTCCCCACTTGACTTAGAAAAACAAAAAAAAAATATTTCATCCCATCTGATTATGTTTAATTATTCATTAGTAGGCGATTTATTTTTATTAAAACTTATGACATGCTCTAATCGTGAAATGAGATAGTCTCTTTTTAAATTTTTTTTAATAAAAAAAAGAAAAATTTAAATTATATTTATCATATTAACAAATACAAAAACCATATCACATCATAAAATCATAAGCAAATAGTATATTTAAACTTTAGTCATGAAAAACTCCTAACATTATAATTTATAAAAGAATGTATTGCGAGATAAGTCATTATTCAACAATTCATAAAATTACATATATTTTTATTTTTAAAGAACAAGTAACTTCTTTCTTTTTTCTTTCTATGGTGGGATAAGAAGATATTTGTTCATTCGTGTTTAGAAGTATAGTAGCTAAAAGGATCATGGGAAATGCTATGTTTCTCACACAGTACTACGGTAGAGATCGAGATTGGGAAAATATAAGAGAGATAGAGAAAGAAGCAGCAATATTAAACATTGGGATCTATAAAATTAAAATGACAGAAATGCTCAAAAGTAACAAGTGGTTTTAAAACATAAAGATGTGATTGTTTTTTTTATCCAAAATAAAATATAAAATCAGGTTATATTGAAGAGAAATATTCTTTTTTTTGTTTATAATAACGGCATAAAAATTTTACCTTACGACCTTCTATTTGTTGCTCAAATTCCTAACTGTAAATTCATTTTTAATGATTTCATTTTTTTTTTAAGACAGATCTAAAGACTGGGTAAGATAATAAAGATGAAAAGTTAACATACATGTAAAACAATTTAGGAGGAATTTAATTTCAGAATCAAATAGTTTCTAAAAAGACTTTAAACCACTTGAGTTACAACTCTAGACAATAATCTTCCTATTTTTAGTCAAACAAATTATAGCTGAAATCATATATACCAATATACAAATATGATTAGAGTAATGTTACATAGTCTTAAAAAATATACAAAATTTTAATAAAATTTAACGATATTTAAAACTAATTATTTGATAAAATAAAGTGATAAGAATAACTTATTTATCACTTATTTATTAAGAGTTAAGGAGTATACTAAATTATTTTATTAAAAATTTTGATTATATTATATTATATTTTCCGTATGATTATGAATTGATTGAAGAAGAAGCCGAATTTCTACCGACAAAAGATATGCACCAGGCAAGCTAAGTTGCTTCCATTGACCCACATTATGTTTCGAAATTCCAGCTCCACCAAGTAACTTTTAAAAGAGCTAGCTAGCCCCCCGTCTGGCACACAGCAATGCAAGTTTAGTTTGAATATGGAAGAATTTGGTTTTGTAAATTTTATTTTATTTTGAAATGAATTTAATTAAAGTGATTTGTATTTAAAAATTTTTATTTGAAAAGTGATTTATATCAAAATAACTGTTGTTTAGGTAATATTGATAAAAATTATTCTTAGATACTAATTACTAAAAGTTATTACTTTTAGGTAAAATAATAATATAAAGATATTTCTTTTAATACACATGCAAATTAACTGATTTTCTTTCATTGCAAAAGTAATAAAATATTACTTTTGTATTTAGGGTGTTAAAAATATGTTTCAGTGCAAACATAATTCTATTATAAAAAATGCCAAACATGTTAGCATGTTGTTTAACAATGCAATTATACATGGGGCTAGGAATATATGATAAATAAATATATGATAAATCCCGTATGGAAGTTATTGATTTTGATTATAGAAAAAACTGAACCGTTAAACCTATAAATTAATCATATTACAATCTTAATTTAGTACATGAATAATAAATTCCTTCTCAATTTAATTTTTGACAAGCAGTTTATATAAACCATGAAATGTGCTTTATTTCAAACGATGCTAATTATTTGAGTCTCATATGAAAAAAAATCACATCATTTTATATTTTGAATTGATTTTTTATTCTTTCAAAAATCATATTAAAAATTAAACATAATTTTAACTATAAAAAATTAAATAAATTAAGAATAAGTTCATTACTTCACAAACCAAAATAAAGTTTATAAGCTGAGTGTTAAAAAAACAAAACAAAACAACACAAAAACAAAAAGTTAACCCGCTCCACACGGTAACCCTAATCATCCGGGTCCCCGTTGAGTGGTCGTACAAGACATGGAATCTAGCACCCTGACCTGAATCTTGACTTTAACTAAAGCTGCCACGATTTTGTTTTTCCCGTTTTGATTGATGTGGAGTTTTGCGTCTCTAAACTGTAGAGTTTTCCTTTCACAAGTCACAACGTTGAATCTTGTATCCTGTCCGGTAAGTATTTTTTTCTTACCACGTGGGACGTGAATATTTGACAATATTTTAACCAAAATGTTTTCATGGCACCGCCTTTTCATTTTTTTTTATTTTTTTTAATCAGAATATTTTTATAAATATTATTATAAAATTAATTTTTCAGACATTGTTATTTTAAAAAAAAATTTAATAAATATCTCTTTTAAAATTTAAATTTAAATTTTTTAAAAAAAATAATTTACTTATAATATACTTGTTAATCTTTTTTACTTTCTGTTAAATAGAACCGATGCTCCTAGAAATAGTTAATAATTACTTTCAAATCCACCTCCTTTTTTTTTTACCGTTTCTTGTGCTAAAATGCTTTCTAACAACTAAAGAGTGATAGCACAATTTACCTAATAATAATAATCTATCACTATTATAATGAAAATTGTTAGGTTTGGTCTCTAATTTTTACTCTTTTAAATTTGTCATTCATTTTAATTTTTTTTTATAATTTTATAAAAAGAACAATTGAAAAAAAGTTATATAACTAACTGTCTCACGTTCTAATCAATTATTCTATTTTTCATCATCTCACTTCTCATTTTATTTTTATGTTACTCTTTTCTTCTAACATTTTTAAGACTAAATATTTAATTAAATAACTACGTACATAAACATGAAATAAAAAATATGTTTACATATAAAATATTTAATTCATAATATAAATTTTCTTTTTAAATATATATAAATGTATTAAAAAATATAAATTGATAGATACATCAATACTGTCAATGTACTAATAATAATAATAATAATTAATAACAAAGAGTGATAACTCACAAGTGGGTGAATCCTAGTATACCTTTTTAATTAAGAAGAAAATGATCGAAACACATCTCCCTTTCTTGTAACCCAATAATATAGAATAGAATAAACCATAAATTAAAATATATATATATATATATATATATATATATATATATAATGAAACATATCAATAACAGCATTTATGTGGAATCTATGGTAAAGTCGCAATGCTAAATTATTGTACGTTTTGTGGCTGCCATCCCGGAAGCACCAAGCAATATAGCTGGCTATGTTGAAGAAAATATCTGCGTGAAGCAGACCAAATGCTTTTTTCCCTTTGCATATGTACTAGCTATAAATTAATATAATGGGGTTTATAGCCGTCATAGAAGTTTCTGGGAACTTCCACGTCGGAAGCTTGCCGAATAAAATAATTTGCTAGAAACGTTTTCCATGCAAATTGTACTGATCGATTAGACTTTGCAGTCTAGTCCGCGGAGTACGTAGGAGGAGTATGTCTACTTTCGCGGCTGTGTTGAATAATGGTCTATTGTTTTGCATTTATGTATGTATGATGTACTTTTGATGGAGCATTTAGTTATTTAGTTATGTATAATCATAATTTAATGTATATTTAAATTAATTTATTTTATATTAAAAAATTTATAATTAAAATATTAAAAAAAAATTTAACTAAAGAAGTCTTCTAATTTTGGGTAGGACTTATGAATGAGCATCTACGCATGTTTTACTTTTATATATGTCTCAATATCGGTTTTGTTTTGTTTGTCGGTAAGTTTTTGGTTTTTGAGAGGAAAAAAATTGCGGTATGTGGATAAGTTATTCAACGACTAAGGAAGAGTGTATCACTTACCCTTATGACTCGATGACATTTTTTTTTGTATTATCGTAATTCGATATTATCAATTGAATATATTCTCATTGACTTTATCGGTAAGTTAATAATGCTGTAATACGTGTATATAAACAACTATGTTTGGTGTGAAGTAATTTTTTTTATTATTAAAAGAGTTAAAAGAAGTTTTTACTCTTTAAGGTTGGGAGTACAATTATTAGAATAAGAATGATGGAAAACTTGTAAAATTCATTAACTTAACTGGTATATATACATAGAGTTGTAGTTGTCACCGGTGAGTGGTTGTGAAATCAAAACCAGATCAAGACCATTAGAATGATGCAAGAAATACAGATTTGTTTATTCATCCATAGCAGCAACGAAGAAACTTGGGAGAATCAGGATGAAAATGGCAGAAACAAAACTGTTCTGAGAGAGAAGGAAAAATCAGAGAGAAGTGTGAGAATTGCTCTTCACTGATACCATATTAAAGTAATTAAGAATGATAAAAAACTTGTAAAATTCATTAACTTAACTGGTATATATACATAGAGTTCTGCTCAACCAACTAAGCTACCAATAAGAGAAAACTATTTGATTACTAACTGCTTAACTAATTATTGAATATAATTATGCAGTATTAGCAATGGTTAAAACTCTCCTCTCAGTGGTGGGATATTCAAACTTTGTGTACACTCAAGATTGTAGTGTACTAACCACTACAATCAATTATTTATGAATTTTGATATAAAATCATATGGAATAGTTATGCAGTCATGCCTACACAATAGAAAGAGAAGTAGGATTAATTTATTTTGTTTAATCATATCTTAAATGAGATTTTTTATTCTTTTTTTGGTGCATATATCTGAAATGGGATTGAATAATAAAGCGTTTTGTCAACAAGCATTTGCTTTGATTAGGCTGACTGCTTCCAATAGGATGACTACACGCGTTTCAAACAAACACTATCACATGATATTGTTATTAGAAATTAAGTGACACTGACTCTCTCAAGTTTGCTTAGTAATGATGATATATTAAAAAGGCTTTCGGAATATTATATCTAATTGCTTATTAGTGCAGATACACCTAATCTTGATTAATGGGGTAACACTGGTCATCTTTGTGTTTTATTATTGTTTTTGACAATTTTCCAATGGCAATTTCCTTGATGAACACATTACACAATCTAGAAGCTTAACAAATTGAAAAATATTCACATAGTTATGTGACAGAAATACAATTTAAATCTTTTATATTTTTACAAATCTAGCTATATATCTAGCTACACCCAGCACTTGTTGGTTTTCACATATGACTCTAGCAACAGTGGATGGAACAATTTGAAATAATGAAATTAAGAATCTATAGGACATATAATGTTTAGCATTCGCTGTTCAATATAATGCAAATACCTAGATAGTAGTCATCATGTCTTTAATGTTTGAAATTCTATGATTATGTAGTTCAGTACATATAAATCTCAATAAAATTGTCAGTTTCATGAGCTTTTTGGGCTCAGTCATAATTAATTATCTTGTCTGTATAGATATAAATATATATATACAAGTTGTCTGTGTAGAGAGATTATCTTTAAAATAATAAAATTTGGGGACAGAACAAATAAACTTGAGATTCAGTGTTAATAATACAAAAAACAAAACAGTAACTTTCGATGATTAGTTAAATCATAAGTTATTATCTCCAATTTGCATGTATATATGTTTAGTTTAATACATATAAGTTTTCATTAGAATTGTCAGTTTCATTAATCTTTTGGATTAATTAATCATATATACGTGTATCTTTAGAATCATTTTATTTAAAAAATTTTATTCGCATATCTTATTTTATATAATGTTCTTATAATTGACATTTTTCTTTGTTTAATAAATTATAGCTACCTCTCTCACTTTATATATGTTGCTACACCATTTTTCTTTATAAATAATAAAGTAAGAGATGTAAATATAATTCTCAAATAAATGATGTGTCAGCTATAATAAATACTAATATCAGAAAAAATTAATGTAATTATCCTTAGTTTTTAATGTCACTCTTTGTTATAATCTATAAAATCATTGACATAGATTATTAGAATTAGCATATTGATTAATTACAGGAAAGCACTATTTCCTATGAAATAATTTTCATTAAATGACGTATGAAACAAGATTTATCTTTAGTTTTGTCTATTACTTTATCTTTTTTTCTTCTCCTGATTTGTTGTAATTAGCTGAGATAAAAATGTAACCGTCCATATGTAAATTCGTGAATTCGTAAAACATACTCTTAATTACATATATACTTCACTTATGAATGACGGTCGTCATCACCTATTATTATGGCAATGAGTTAGGTGCTCCACATCATTTCTCATAATGCTACAATTTGCACCACCATCTCTGCCTCTCACTGTCAGAACCTATTTAGGTAATATACTTGTCGCCCACCGCTATGAGAAATTTTTATTGTATTTTGAGAATAATATTTTTAATGATTTAAATTTTATATAAATTATATTATACAATATTATAAATTTAATTTAACACATTTCGTGTTATATATAACATTTTTACTGATTTAGTGTACTATTCTAATATCTAATAATTTATCCCCACTATTGGATTACTTGTTTCACCAATACTAATCAAACCTGCTCCCACACAAAAATTTAGATAATTTAAGTCTCCTCAGCAGTGAACACTTGCAGTCAATAGACATAATTATCTTCCACCAACACACTACAAACAAACAATGCAATAACATTGGTGCAACTGGAGTAAGACAAACGTTCTACCTTTCTCTCCTTTGTATCCTTTGTCTTTTGGTCTTTAATCAGGGTATTTTTACCCTTCGGATTGAGAGTAGTAGTTAGGTAAAATATTTCTTAAAGTGACAACTCAATTATTTAAACTCCTGATATTGTATGTAAAGTTCATTTGGATTTACAGTCTACTTCCAGACCAATCACTTTTGGGTGTATTTTTTGTCTTTGGTAATCATGCAAAATGTGAATGGAATTACTCTTGTATTATTTTTTTAAGTATCGATATTTTAATTATTTTGTTAAATATTTATTAATGACTATAAATTATTAATGAATTGTAAATATTTATTTTAAAAATTAAAAATTATTAAATGTTTGACAACTCATTAAATGTATTAATACTCTAAAAAATAATTTAAGGATACCATACTACTTTCCAAAATTAATGATACCGCCCATAATTTAGTCATTAACTTCATTGCATAATTTTTGTTTCTTGAGAGTTACTACATGACATGATGATTTGCACATAAAATGAAAAGGAAATGCTATTGTTATATCTAATTATCTATTCACCTTTTTATTAATTATATTATTGAAATTATTTTTAATTGAATATGAATAAATGAAATATATAATTAATTAAAATTTGATTTATCTCTTTCAATCAATTATGAGTATGTTTGGAATCATAAAAATTATAATTGAATTGAATTAATTTAAGTTATATTAAATTAAATTAAATTAAAAATTAATTCTTGTGTTTGAAACTTATTATAAAAATTATGATTTGAATTGATTTAAAAATCAAAATTTATATTTGGAATACAGAAAATAAAAATTAAATTGATTTTATTTTTAGAAATTTATATTTTTATCTTTTCTTTTAATAAACATTCTCTTTCATTTTTAAATAAATGATTAAGGATACAAGAATAAATTTAAAAAAATTTCATCTAAATTCACTCAAATTCTCTCATTTTTAATAAAATTTCAAAAATAACTTAATTAAAATTCATAAAATTTCTAAAGATTTATAAATCTTATCAATTCACATTTTATAATTTTTCAAACAAAATTTTTTTTTACAAATGAAATTAAATAATAAAATTATTAATTGCAAATGTATCCATCAATAACCACACTCAAAATGAAAATGAAATAGTATTGATTACGAAAATTGAATTTGATATTTGCGAAAGACTCTTGATTGATGTCAACATAGAAAACCTCGAACCCAAACTGTGCAGCTTATTGTTTGGGCTAGGAACACGATCCACGAAAAGCCCAATACGCGAGGCCCACTGTCTGAAGATCATAATTCACAAACTTGTAACAACGTAACATGTTCTTGTTATGAAAGATTAGTCTGCGGTTATCTATTTATTATACACTACTATAAGGGAATTTTCCTCATTTGGCATCTAAATTTAATTTTCTAAAAATATTATTACAACTTGTTTGAACTCTAATTAATCTATACTTTAAATAAAGGGAATTCTCCTTTTTTATTTTTACATTTTGATTTCCTAAAAAATCCTCCTCTATTAGTTACTTAATATATACATTTATTTATATTATACATAAAGAAATCTTTTCTTTTAGTGGCCACATTTTGATTTCTTAAAATGCTCTCTTCTATTAGTTATTTAATTCACAAAAGACATTAAACTAAAACTACTGACATTCTATTACAAATACAATCTCATATATAATATAATTATTTTTTCTTAAAACTTTAATATTTGAAATATTTCATTTATATTTTTATATAAAATAATTATTTTAAAGAATTAAATCTTTTTATTTTTAAAATAAAAAATAATAAAAAAATAATAAAAAGTGACCGTCAATGCACTCATAAAAATAAAAAAAATTATTTAAAGAAAATTTTCTTGTTAAAACAACTACTTTCAAAGCTGAATCACGCTTCACTCTCGAAAGAAATTATTTATAATTAATTAATTAATTAATAATAAATTTATAAAATAATTATGTAACTAAAACAAAAATAAAAATGCAACTTTTCACTCCAATAAATAGGAATCTTGAGTTAGAGAGAGAGAGAGAGTGGGAAAGGTGATGGATTCAACACCTGAAAACTGGAAACACTCTCTCCTCTTCCTGACCCTCGTGGTTGCAATTATTCACCTTGCGCAAAGCCAATTGTCACGTAAACTGTTCCTTCACAACGAAACTGTTCGCATCAAGAAGATCCCCGATCTTCCTCTCCGGTTCCGTTCCGACGGCGCCTTCAAGATCCTCCAGGTCTGTTCCTCTATCTATGCTATCCATTCCCCAGATACAGATAGCTTCCTCGTTTCGTTTCGTTGTTTAAATTGTCATTCTACTTTGCTTGAGATCCTCCTCATTGGTTTCGGTGGTCGATATTTGATGGCAGGTGGCTGACATGCATTATGGCACCGGAACCATCAGCCGGTGCCGTGACGTGTTGGCTTCCGAGTTCGAGTTCTGTTCCGATCTTAACACCACTCGATTTTTGAAGCGCATGATTGAGGCTGAGAATCCTGATTTCATCGCCTTCACCGGTAGTTTATTAATTTCTGTTTTGTGTTTCTTTTTTTGGCTTGTTTTTAGTGAATTTGCAGTTTTTGATTTATTAGTACCTTCACCTTGCTTGTTTGTATGCAATGTTTCAAGTTTGGACATTTCTATGGATGGTTATAGTAGCAAAATTGTATATATATTGATCATTTCTTCTCGTTCTTTTTTTATTTTTGTTTTTTTTTTTTGGGGGGGGGGGGGGCGGGGTGAGCTTGGAGGGAATTTTATTTTTAACAGTATCTATCTTTCAGCAAATTATTATAGGGTTGCTACTGCTTCTGATCAACTGGGTTCCTTCTTGTAATGTCAGTTTACGAAAGCTTAGGAGCATTCAAATTTAAGTCAACTGTATTTTGCTACTTGAGATCAAGTCATTGGATTTTAGTTTTTGATATGGATAGTGACTAGTGAGTAATACCAGAGCAGAGACTAGTAATGGTGAAAATATTCATGGTTATTGGCATGCACATCATATAATATATTTTGATGGTGCATGGTGGTTGTTCACTGTGTGGTGTCCGTACAAAACTGTTCTTACCTTGATTTTCCTAATTCTATCACACTCGTTAGGGTATGTTTGGATGTTGGGAAGGGAAGGGAAGGTTTTAGGTAAACCTTCCTCTTGTTTGGGAGTTCTATAAAAGGAGGGGAAGAAAATGAGTATTTTCATGTGTTCTACCAAACCCTCCCTTATTATGATGAAAAAATGTGAAATCTCTCAGAGAAGAAAATGGTCCTATTTGACTACTATATTGCTAACATCAGAAAATGGAATAATAGGGATTTTCGAATAACTAGCTGAGCCGCTAAAGTAGCTAAAGTGGGGGATAAATCCCATCAGTAAAGTAGTTCTATAGAGATTCCATCTATTTTGAATCTTCAGTAAAAATACAAATAAAATTGATCCATTTATATTTCTCCGTCAGTTGCATTAATGGATAATCCAATTGGAAATGATAACATAATGCGCAGTCTGTTAGAAGCAGAATCATTAAGTATATACAGATACTATAGCACCTAATTACCTTATTTCATTTCAAAGTTGCCAATTTTGGAGGATTGTAAACATCCAAATAAAGGAAAGGAAAACCTGATCAACAGGAGGAGTTTGTCCGGAAATTGAAGCCTATAAAAATAATTATTAATTCTTGGCTCTCAAAGCCCTATAGTTTATCTTAAAAAAGGAACTTACTAAAAAGGAAGTGCCGAACACTTATAGCCATAAAATTTTGATCACTTTGGACATTTGAATGGCAAGCTATCAGAGGCTGGAGTTGAAATCAAAATACCACCTGTCATTTAACTCAAATCCGTGAAGAAAATTAGGAGACAGCACCTCCCATGAAAGAACAATCAGCTGTTTCTCACAGAACAGAAACAATTAAAAATGGCTTACAGTATAGCAAGTAATGCTCATTTGCGACTCTATTGGTGATAAAAGTAGAGCAAGGGAAATTCTTGGTACCTATGGTGCTTTGTTTACATATGTAACTAAGCAGGTAGGAAGCAGGTCATTTGAATGCATTGTTCAGACAAACTAGCAGACTAGTAGTTGTTTATTTAGTATTAGTAAATCATATTTCTTCACTTGATAGAAGTAAAGAAGATGAGAACAGATTGTCATTGGAGACTACGGAATCTCCATTGCAGATATTGACTTGGACTTTGAGAAATATGGCCAAATGAAACACAGTAGAAATAGGTTCTGGCTTAGGATATAGTGACAGAATTCAAGCCCTTGGGCCTTATTATAGCAGATTTTTTTATTCAAAATGATGAGGTTTAAGGATATTGATATGCAATTTAAGTATTTAACTACTATGGTTTTAGAACTTTTTGAACAGGCTGTTACCTATCTAAATTTAATCAGCACTGACAGTATTAAAACATTCTCTGGCTGACAAACAATTTTTCCAGCTTATGTCTGCATAAATGAAAATATACCAGTACCATTTCTCTGCTCAATATCTTACACGGCTGAATTGAACGGTGCCTGCTTTGCAGCTGGATCTTTTTTTTTAATGTGTAGTTGCCATATGGTAGTGGACTGAATTTTTTCTAATACTGAAATATTCCCCTTGTCAGTATGTGTTTGTTTTCTGCATGTGCCTCATTAACAAGGATTCAGTTCTTGCAATTAGGAGATAATATATTTGGATCAAGTACTGCTGATGCTGCAGAATCTCTGTTTAAAGCCTTTGGTCCCGCCATGGAATCAGGACTTCCTTGGGCAGCAGTTCTGGGAAACCATGACCAAGAATCAACTATGAATCGTGAAGAGTTAATGTACTTCATCTCCCTTATGGACTATTCAGTCTCTCAAATCAATCCATCTGCCGATGGTCCCACAAGTTCTACTAAAGGAGGCATGCCGACCAAAATTGATGGCTTTGGGAATTATAACCTAGGAATATATGGTGCCCCAGGTTCCATGTTGGCAAACAGCAGTGTTCTGAATCTTTTCTTTCTGGACAGTGGAGACAGGACTGTTTATCAGGGAATTCAAACTTATGGATGGATCAAGGACTCTCAACTTCGTTGGCTACGTCATGTTTCTCAAGAATTCCAGGTAATAACAAAATTTGAATATTGTCAATGGTATTGGTCGCTAATTATGCAACCTAGTCTATATTTAAAGATTTGTTAATCAAACTAAATTTGATGAAGATTAAAAGAGACTTAATTATGTTTATCTATGCTTAAATTTTGACATCTTCCCACTCATGATTGTCTTCATTGATTGATATTTCTGAGTTAATGGATTAGCTACAAATACAATCTTCATAATTTTAATTTTTTTTCCTTCCTTGGTAGTGAGATTTTTACTTTTAATATGACTACATACTTTCTATGGAAGTGTGGAAGAATTTTGTGGAAATTAGTATCTAGGCATGATGACTTTGTGATTTGCTACATAGTATTTATTTAATTGCATAAAAGAAAAGTTGACCAAGGAGAATGGAGCAAAGCAACATGTGGGCAAACTAACATTTATAGTATACATGTAAATTTAGATTTACATAAATCACTAGGTGGGTAAAATGTTATTCACCTTTATGAAAATTCGGAAGTAGCTTAGGCGTGTCAGATAAGGAAGCAATTTTCTCCTTGATATAACTTTGGGTGTGCTTCACACAAGCTTAAGAAGTGGGTGTGATAGGACCCCTAAGGTGTATACTAGGAAACAATTTAAGAGAAACCAGGAACAGGCCCCACAAACGGTCAGTTGACAAAGCTAGAAAAGAGGGAAACGGTAATTGACTCATGCAGACGTTATCCCATTCTGGCAACTGGCTCCACACATGCAGACGTTTCCCCACGTGAACAAGAGGGAAAGGAGAGAAATGTGACTCATGCAGACGCTTCCCAACGTGAACTGAAGGGTGAAGAGTGAAATGTGACTCCAGAGAGCATCACCCGCGTGAGTCAAGAAGAATGGAGAGAAAGTGGAGTCCCGCGTGAGCAAGGGATGTAGGCGGGAAACATGCAGGAAGGGTGACGGGGCCCAATTCCTTATATAAAGGGTAGCAGACTAGATGAAGGCATCAGAAAAGAGAAGTGAAGTGAGTGAGGAGAGAACTTGGCATTCTCGAAATTGCCCAGAATTCCTATATGTTTCTGTGTATTCCATTTTCTTTTCTCTGTTAACGTGTAATTGTTGCCCCTCTATCAATTGATCCCACTGATCACTGAGCAGAAGAGGAGATAATACTCGGACATTAGTCTGTTTTCATGAGAAATATAATCCAGTTCCATCAGGGTGAAATCCTACAAAAACATGCCCAAGAACTCTTCTTTCAATGGTTTTGGCTCACATTAGGAATGAACAATAACTGAGTTTTTGTAGTGGCTAACTGTTTGACTCGAAATAGTAAAAACTAACACAGAAGAAATGGAAATTTTCATTTTTCTGATTTTAATTTTGGGTGGGGGCAGACAGTCATGGTTGCCATGATTCTAACAGTTAACCTGAAAAAGTTAAATTATGATAGAAATGTTAGTCCTTTTATCAGCAAAATGTTCTTCTTCATATCTCATGCAATAATATAATCACGTACTTCTTCGGTTATTCATAGGACATGATCTTTCTATTCCCTTGAGGGAGGTTTCCCAGATTTAGATGCCATTAACATGTTGCAGGTTGCACATTAACAGGGACAAAAGCAGGATCCTCTTCATCCTACTGATGCTATTCACCGCATTAAACTGCCAGCACTTGCATTTTTCCATATCCCAATCCCTGAAATTCAGCAGCTGTTCTACAAAGAGATTCTAGGCCAATTTCAAGAGGGTGTGGCTTGTTCACTCATGAATTCAGGTGTCTTGCAGAACTTCGTCTCCATGGGAGATGTGAAGGCTGTGTTCATAGGCCATGACCACACCAATGACTTCTGTGGAAATTTGGATGGCATATGGTTTTGTTATGGTGGTGGTTTTGGATACTGTGGCTACGGAAAGGCTGGGTGGCCAAGGAGATCAAGGATCATACTGGCTGAACTTGAGAAGGGAAAAGAGTCCTGGATGGGCGTGGAGAGAATCAAGACTTGGAAACGCCTTGATGATGAGAAGCTGAGCAAGATTGATGAACAAATCCTGTGGGATCGATGGCTGTCTAGATGACCGCATATTAGTCTACTGTTACAGGCATGCGATCTCCACTATCCTCTGTGTTGTTAACGCCATTAGTATTTGTAGTAATTCAGTATTCTTTGTCTCTTCTGTTCAATATTCTGTAATCCCTTGCAAGTTTGTTTGCTAAACACATTAAATTGGTAACGACTGTTATAATCAGTAAATATCATTCCACGAAGCGTAGAAGCTAAATCTCCTATTTGGGACCATTTAAATCGTTAGTCATTCCAGCTCGTTCTCTTTGACATGTTTTTGCTTATGTATAGTAGATACATGAAGACAGCCTACCTTCACTTGAGTTGCAAAGTTGAATCTCCAGTTCTGCATCTGTGTGATGTTAAAGCCATGTTTGGGTTGATAGAGTAGACTAGCAGAGTGGGAAAAAAAAAGGCAAAACTGATTGTTCGAGTGTTTTTTTTTATTATGTTACAAAAAAGTTTAGGGAGAGAAGTTTCTTTATTCCAAGGTTAAGGCATGCTAAAGTCTCAGCAAGGGCTTACAGTGATGTTTTAAGATCGCCCATCAATAAATGATTCTTAGAAGATTTGAACTCAAGACGTTTGAAAATTTGTTGTTTAATTTTACTAATTGAGTTTATAAAATAAGAGAATGGAATAAGAAACAAAGGAACCCACATGAAATCACTTTACACTTCTTATTCTACTATTTTTTTTTTTTAAGAACAAGTCACTCTCTCGTTTTCTTTTATTAAAACTCTCAAACAGTGTATAATAACTTCTCATGATTCTACTTCACTCTATAGAAACCATTCCAGTTCATTTCTTTCAGAACTCTCGAGCATAGCTTCAGGCTCCTAACTCTTTTACCAACGAAGAAGGAAAAAAGAAGATAAGGATGGAGGCATATCAGGATGCGAGGCATGTTTCTTGCTTCAGGCGTGAATTCTACCCAAGCCAATGACATGTCCTTCAACAGAAAGTAATAAAGTAGATTTTTCTTCGGCCTACAACTCTGACAGAAACTAAAAGGATTATGATTGCTAAAGACCATCTACGCTAAGGTCACTGTTAGGAAACGCCTGCTGAGTGAGGCAAACTAGTTTAACCATAGGACCGATTTAGGAGTTGGATCAGATATGACCCGATGGAAACCAGTCAAATCCAGAAAACCCAAAACAAGGCTGGTTTATCCCAGGGTCATTGCTTGAGCCACAAATTTGTATCTTTGGAATTTTTCGTTTTCATTTTTTAGTCTGAATAATAGTTTGTGATTTTATTAAACGACTAAAAATAACCCAAATTCGAGTTTCAAAAGTGATGAAAATTTATGTCTTTTATGATTTTTAACGTGTTTGGTAATGTTTAATAGTTTATGTTGTTATTTTAAGCTGAAGTTTTGTTCGATAATACGAGGGTAAAGGATATGAAAATTAGAGTATCAATGAAGTAAAAGTATGTTTGCTGATAACTATGAAAAGGAATTAGTTATTTCTTAGGGAATGTCATTCTCTTAAAATGAAATAATGTCATTTGCTCCAAATCAAAAGAAATGTCATTTCGTTCTAGCAATTATAGGTTCAATTTATTATCATACATATGTATTTTTTAAAAATAACAAAAATATCATTTGATGTCATTGCTATTGCCAATGCCATCACTTCTACCATCACCGTTAACAATTGTGGATGCAACCACCAAAATCGCACAGGATTGCATCTTCACTGTTGCCAACTATTACTATTGCTTTTGTCATCACACCGTTGCTATTGCAAACTAGTACCATTATCACTATTCTGTCATTGCTACAATAGTTATCATGTTTTCACTATCAATATTTATCGTTGTGGTCACCACTATTTTTACTATCATTGTCACTGTTATTACCATTATTGCTATCATGGAAGGATATTATTGTTATTAAATTATTTTTTTTCTTTTCTTTGTTATCTTAGTTCTAACATATCAAACTTCGACATGGTATGAAACAGTTATTCCATATGACCATACCAAACATACTATTGAAAATATTTAATTTTTCATGTAGAGGTAACTGAAGTTTTATTTTTTTTGGTGTTGACATGGAGTAGAGATGAGATGACGGAGATATTACAGGATTGGCCCAAGGCCTGCCTCGGCCCACCTTGCAGCCTCATCACTCGTCACTCCTCGGTCGTTGGCAATTGGAAGAGAATTTCCGAAGAGAAAAATGGCGGCAACCAGTGACGCAGAAATGGAGTCCCTGCTCTCTGTTTTCGATCAGATCTACGAGGTATTATCCACCTTCATTTTCAAATTATCCATTATTTCTGATACATATTCGAAGATTCGCTTAATTGTTTCTTAACCGAATACTTTGTGTTGGTTATTGATGGATGCTCACTCGAGAAGTTATGACAAACTTTCGTTGTTGTTCATGTTCAATCATCATCAATGGTGGTGAACTCAAAATTACGCCTCAAATGATTGATCAGGGTTTCCGCTGAGCAACACATCGTTAATTTGTTAATTATGGTCAAATTACATGGTTTTTTTTTTTTTGGGCCTGGATCAGGATGTTAAGAGCGGCATTTCGGAGACCCAGTTGCTGCAATCTAACTACAATGCAGAACTCAAGATGCGGGAATCTCTCGAAATCGCTTGCAACAGCCTGAAAAGAGGTTAATTGTGATGGACTTGGAGTACCCTTGTATGTTGAAATCCTACTTCGGCGCGCTCTGTGCTTATTCCTGATTGATTGCTCCATATCCTTTCTGAATATATTGCATTAGATTACTGACTGTACATTTAAAGACATTAAGAAATGGTGAGTACTACTCATTTAAAAAATGTTAACAGAGATTTGCACATGCTATATCGATTTAGTTCATTCTGGGGATAGTATAGAGCTCCGAGAAGTCAAAAGTGTTACATAATTTTTCTGTGTGTTTTTTTATATAGGAGTTATGCATACGTCTCAATGATGAATATGAAATTTATGTTAACTTGGACACTCAGGAGTGAGGGCTGATTCCAAGCCCTAAATCAAGCTTGCCCTTTATAATAATATGTTTAAATCTTGATGCCATTAACACACATTGTTGTATTTACTAACAGTTTGCACAACTTGCGTCTACGTGTTTGAACTGAATTTAGTTTGTAATGTTGCAGAAAATGAGCAGCTCGCAAATCTGTACACAGAGTCTTTAAAGAATCTGGCTGATCAGGTGTTTGAATTATATGTTGGTTGTTGAACAATGACTTTTTCAGTTTTAATCCCTTGACTTGTTTGTCATTTAAGTAAATATTGAATGGATTAACTTTCCTATGGATGCTTTGTAGTTATGATTGAAACATTTCCTGAACTTGTTATTTTAATTTACTAATCTTATAACATACAGCTTGACTTCCGTACCAAATGCCTGAACTTGAAAGAGGAACTAGAAAGAGCAAGTAATGAATTTCTCTCTAAAGAAGATGTGAGTTACTTTCAAGCTCTAAGGAATTTGTCCATATGATTGTACTACCTGCTGGTTCAATGCGCGCACTGCCTAAAGTATTTCTGCTATGTAATATGAAAATGAAAGATAGCAATTACGAACATGTTTGGTTAATACCTTACAGTTCAGTCCTCAGAGGTTTAGTTTTTGGAGCAGGGACATAGGGAGGCTATGAAATTGCTTAAGCAAGAATATGAAGAAAAAATTAGAAGTTTAGAAGCTGAAGTTAAGTGAGTATTGATCAGTAAATTCAGTTAAAATGTGTCTATCATTGAGCTGAAGTGTTGTTTCTTTTAATGATAATTGATCTCACCTTGTGTCAGGGCATCTCTAGATAAGAATGCAACATATGAAGCAACCATAAGTCAACTCCACCAAGATTTAGCAGCACTTAAAAATCATATGCAAGTTCTAGCAAACAGGTTGGACGAAATCCATTCTGAAGTGGAATCAAAATGTGAGGCATTCTTTTACCACTAAATGAATTTTCTTTTCCACAATGTATTGATATCTATATGTCGGCAAAGAGGTCTGAAGATACATTTGCTCATCATCATTTGACAGATAATGTTGAGGTTCAGGATTTGAAAGAATGTCTTCTGGTTGAGCAGGAAGAAAAAAATGAGTTAAACAGACAAGTCCGACATTTGGAAAAGGAATGTAAGTGGTGATTGCTTTCCCATGTCTCTATTATGCCCCCGCATTTTGATTTCATCTTTTTCTATCTTGAGACAGATTTGCCAGATCCTTTAACTGAATCTTCCAACCTCTCCAGCAACCAGAACCTTAAAGTCCAGTCCTTCTCTATGCATTGCATTCCTTTCTATACACAAAAACAATTTTTGGCTTTATTTTAGAATTTTCATATTTATCACCTAGAAATTAAGTGGGAAGTTTTTCTGTCCCCTGCAGTGCTTAAAGCAAAGCTGGTGGACCAGCAGCAGGAAATGATCTCAAATCGGCATGTGGAAACACTTAAGCAGAAAATCATGAAACTAAGAAAGGAGAACGAGGTACTGAACAGGAAGTTCTCTCGTGCGGAAGAGGGCTAGAGAATAGCTTCTAAATGGATTTATTTAATACCATGTTGGAAAACTCGAGCTACCGAAGCTATCAACTTCGAGTTCATGAGAATACAGTGTCTGATATTAACTTGGTAATATACTTTCTAGGGTTAACAATTCAGGAATGAGTTTTATATAAAAAAATTGTTATGAAAAACTCATCCTTTGCTTTTTCACTCCATCTTTAAGGGGTAGACCAAACTAACTCGTAAAGTATGTAAGCAAGCCTTTCTGTGTAAGGGTTGGGAAAAACCACATGAATACATGTTTGAGAACAATGGAGACAATGAGAGTGATGACGCTGGCTTAGTTTGCCGAGAGTTTGAATCGGTTACCATTGGCTTCTAAGTTCTAAAATAGTAGTGCATGGAAGTTCACCTTATTAAATGAACGTTGATAATCAGGATAAGTCACGACCCAAGTTGGCAGAAATTTTATGGGTGTCAACGACTAAAGCCCAAAGCAGAAACATGTCAAAAGACTAAAAAGATCAGGCCTTTTGAGGCCCGCAGCGGATCTGACCATCTGCCCCAACCATAGCAACAGAACATGGGCAAAGAAGTTGAAAGGCCTAGAAGGTTGAAGATAAGATGATAAAGATGCAAGAAGAAAATTACTAAGCCGGTAAAATCTGTTTTAGAATTAACAAGGCTTTGTTCTTGGTTTCCCTGTTCTCGTAGGAGGAATTTATTTTTTAACAAAACATCTATGATGAAACATTTTGTAGTAGACAGAAAAACGGAATTTTATTCGAATTACTATATTAGGTAACCACGGATGGAAGATGAGGGAATTTCTCAAACCCTGGCAATTTTTTCTCCAAACTTATCTTCCCTCTTAGCCATGGAAAAGCTGCATGGATTTATCAAGTATTCAAGTTTTGTTGTGCACTTTTTTGGCATGATTAATTGCATTGCCAAAAGTTCTAATAATCTTCATCAGACGAAAACCCCACAGAAGTTGGTGGTATGATATGATAATGAGTAAAGTATGTTCAATCAAGACGTAACCGGATTCTCCCCGCAAAAAAAACAAAAAAAAAAAGAAAAAAGAAAGAACTAACTGGATTCGTAGATTCTCTTTTTTCTTTTTCCTTCTTTATGAGGAAGATTTTCTTATACATTATAAAGAAACAATTATTACAATGAAGCACTTGTCTTTTTTTGTTTCAGCACTTGCTGTTTCTAAGTTGTGCACTATAAAATCTTACCAAACTACGGCTAAATACCCAGGTCAATACAGGTGCTAAAGACAATATGATGCAGAGCATCTTCCTTGCAGAAACACTTAAAGTACCTATATCTCTTGTTTTCACCTCCATCAGTCATCTCTCTTGATGAATGGGTGTTCAACACAGGGGCTCACCCTTTAAGAACTGTGACTAGAGATGCTCCTCCCTCAAGAGAGGGACTGAAAGTGGACCAAGACCAAGAGAAATTTCCACGTCATTTGCGCGGTAGAAAAGAAGGTGGATTGGATTACAAGTAATTAAGTATTGTTGCTTTTGTATTATGGGTAAGTAAACCCTGAAGGATTTCTCTGATATCTCCCTGCTCTCAGCTGGATCCGGGGCTCCGTTGTGTGAGAATGATCTGCCAGTTTGATTAATAGTTGTGTTGATTAATAGTTTTGTTAGATCAAGTCCTTGTCACTAAGTTAAAAGTTATAGCTGATGGGTTAAAAGCTATAGCTAATGCCTTATGGGAAAGGTGCAACTTTATTTTATTATAATATTTTAAAACTGCATTAAGCATTAAAAAATCACATCTAATATAGGTGTGATGGGCGAGAATGTTAAACCCACAAATCTTAAAAGAGACACTAAACAAATAAATCCAAGAGGTTGCAAGGGAGACAACTTATCCTGTTTTATCAACATACAGTTTGGGTCCCTATCAACTCCAATTAAGTTATGTGGCAATGTAGTGTAGATTACTCGGAAGATTTGTTTCTTGATATACTAGTAAGATAAATGCGGGTGTAGATTCCTGTGTAGAAATAGAAGCCCCTACTTATTTCTCTATAGATTTTTGCACAGTTGTAAATCCTTGTGTATCTGATCACTGACCATTACATATATGTATGTGGTGCAACTATGAGATGTAATTTATTCAGATTTTGAAATTATCAAATTTTATGGCTCTTCTTCCAATTCAAGATTGTTCGTAGTTGAGTTTTAACTTGCGTTAAAACTCCCTGGTATCAATGCTCTAGATAAATAACTTGAATATTTGAGCCGCACTGCATATGAAAATGATCATCGATGGTAGTATGTTGAATTTGGCTGGGCTGCCTGCAAAAATGGTCCCTATGCTTGTTCCTGTGCTTCTACTAAGTCTCCTGAGAGTATATTAATAGCTTTATGGTTGATTAGCTATTTAGATATGATTTTCGCATTGTTAATATATAGTGCTGCAAGTCTGGTACTATTAACTTAACCCAAAATTTGAGTTTTATAATAATACCTGAATATTTTTCTCAATATGTTATGGTCAAAATTTTAGTGGTGTGGCTGATATAAATGAAATGAGAGGAATAAATAGAGAGAAATGGAATCTAGACATGAACATTGACTTGGTTTTATGTTAATTTTATCCTTTTTTTTTTAATTTTATTCTCTACTGCACACCTAAGACAACATATGATCTCAGAGAGGGGAAAATGTGGAAGCAAAAGTATATGGAATCGCTGTACTAGAGTTAATGTTATAGCTTAGGAGTTGGCCTACAGAACCGTGAAATTGCAGGTAAATTTTTTTTTTTTCTAAATATCAAAACCAAAATTACGAAATCATGACCACCTTACCTTGTCCTACCATTCGAATAGGCCACGACGACAATCACAGTAACCATCATACTGTCGTCTATTAGAGCTGCAACATATGTACGAAGACAGACACCAGATACTAACACAATCACAGTAAACATCATTACTGAGGATTCCTTTTAGTAATAATCAGCCACGATTAATATCCCTTAAATGTAATATGGCACTGCGTTAGACACGTCTGTAAGCATTAAAGAGTTTGCAAGCCCCAGAACTAAGCTTTAGAATTTTCCACTATTCTCACAGTCAAAGTGTGAGAAAGTGGAGGCACAAGGGATAAGAATAAAAAATAAAGAAAAGTGGAAATTTAGAAGCTCGAGCAAAGGGACATTCCTTCAATCCTACCCAAAAAGAATAAACAAAGTTGATATTAAAAGCAACCCATCCATCCCCACCAACTCAGCTGCAATAATGACACCAAGAGTGGAAGTGGAGTCTTTTAAAAGAAGAATTATTATGACCGAAAAGGATCATTCATCCTCCTGATCTAGTTGCTTAAAATTTCCATGCAAATATGGAGGAAGACAGCACGATATTTTGCATATTTAATTCTTCCGCACAAGAATGTCCATTTTTAAAGATGACGAGAGGAGCAAAAAGTGTGAAAGCAGAATCTAGTACTATCTCTTGAGAGAAGTGATGGGTTTTGCACTGCAAAGAGAATCCATGTTGGGGGAGAACTTGAAAAGGCGAGCCACGAGAGAGAGAGAGAGAGAGAGAGAGGGTTTGTGTCAGCTTGATAGGGCACGCGTTCTTCAAACTTCAAAGAAAGGAACTTGTTTGTTTGTTGCAACGGACACTAGGAAAATTTTTAGTGGACGGTGGGCATTGGCTTCACTCCCTTTGGCGTTTTCCCATGTTCCCTCGAGTCAGAGCTTATTCTCTTCTCTTTGCTCTCTCTCTCTCTCTCCTCTCGGCTAAACTATTTTGCCACAATTTCACTGTGTTTGCGATCTTCTTTGGGGTATATACACTCAATTCTATGAAACCAAATCATTCTCTTATTCTTTGATTTTGTTTTTGTGGATTTAATTTATATGCATTCGCGTGCATGGAGCTAGAGAGAGGGATAACAAGGGAGAGGGAAGCGAGTTAAGTTAGTTGATAGAGCTAGCATCAAAGACGTCAAAACAAAGATACGAAGATAGCTTTTTTTCTGATTTGATCCTCAATTCATAGATCCATTTCTTTTATATTACTGACTAAAGCGGGGTTCAAAGAAAAGGTGTAAAAGTTAAATGAAGCTTTTTGACTATAATAGTGGTGTGTCCTGTGTACACTAGCAACTTTTTATTCTTAATCTAATTTTGTGACTGCTAAGCTTTTGCCTCAAAGTTACTATATTGCGTGCATAAAAGTGATGTAAGTTGATCAGGCCCATAACGACTCGATCAAATCCCTTTTCTTGTTTTATAATTTTGATTTTGATTTTGATTTTTAGGCTACGACTATTCAACATTGTGCTTTGTGATCTAGCCATCTGATCTCGTGACCAGATTGGACTTCAAAAACAGTAACAAAACTCCAAGGCGCAATGAACTGGTCTTTTCAAGCTTGGCGTTTTGCCCTCTAGATAAAGGGAATTGCATGCCTTTGTCATAGTGCCAGTGACTTTTTGCATTACACATTGTGAAAACCAATTGCACATTGTGAAAAAACCTGGCTTTCCTCCTATACCTTTCCCATTTTACCAGTAAAAAATTTTAACAAAAAATAAAGAAAGAAAAAAAAAACATGCACGTAAGCAAAAGGGGTTTAAGATTTTAAGCATTTAAAGCAACTTACCATGCCCCTTTTTTTTAATTAAAAAAATGATATAATTTTGATAGATTACTTTAATACTATGGTCAAGCCACCAATAACAATATAGAATCCTAGAAGTAAGTAGAGATTTATTCATAGAATTATCTCAGGGTTTTTTTTAATCTCTGAAAGAAAGTTATTCAACTAGTCTTTGGGTGCTAGCTGGAGATCTTTTTGCAGAGGAATGACCATCAAGTGAAACTATTAATCAAACTATGATGCCCTTTTTTAATTTTCACTTCTTGTGAATGTGATTTCAAGATTGAAATCAAGAGAAAAACAGTTCAAGAATTTTGAAACATTTGTAATGCTAAAATTTTAACTTCATAGAAACATATGTCTATTCTGAATCTTTTTAATCTTAATTAATCTGCTTTTGGTTTTTTAACTTATCTCGTAACGCTATGTTTGTTTTTCATGGTCGAAATAAATGCATATATAAAATTGCAAGCAGCAGCATGATTGAGTTGGAATGGACAAAAGGGAAAGACAGTATGAAAACTACATCAACTCTCAATTGTTGTCGATGTCACCCCCAAACTGTCCCAGATGTATGGGACAGGTTTCAGGGCTTGCTTCAGTGACATGAAATAATTCGAGACATTCATGTGTACCATTGCTTACATATATTCTTATTCTCTCTGCGGCATCGGCTCTATTGAATTGAAGTAAATAATGCATGGAATCTTTCAGGGATTTCATTCTCATCCTCTACCCTTTTCTCTTGTATTCTATTCTTCTGTATGCCCCACTTTCCTTTCACATAGTTTTGGATTGAGGTGAAAGAAAGTAGGGAAATGCTAGCATTTGTGTCTTACATGCATTTGTCTTTGGAAATGGTTTCGTATATATTCTCCTTGGTACTTGTCAAGTTAGGAGTCACAAACGTTACATTCTTTTATACTGTTATAAAAAATTAGTTGAGAATTCGAGGATTTACTAATACACCTTTGTTGGAATTATTTTTATAAAAATAAATATTTTGTAATAATAATGTTTAAAAAAGTTGCTAGTAGAAGAAATGTTAATTTTTTTTTTCATATTGTACCCTTGAGTATGTCTAATCTATCATGTTTGAGTTACCTTCTCTTTCAATGTAATTATTAAATTTAATTTTTTAATGTTAATCAATATATAAATATATAATTGACATAACACATAATAAGTGATATAGTGTAATTAAGAGCATTATCTTAAATCGAATATACCTAAAAATGTCTCTAGTGTTATATGTACACTGTGAGAATTACATGGCCTTTAAGGTTCATTGGGTGAATGCCTTAATGGCCAAATGCTATATAGCAGCATAGTGTTATATATGGCTTGGAGATTGGAGGATACTTTCATGTCTATAAATACATACTCTTAGCTTTGTAATGTGGCTACAAGTATAATGTATATATAAGATATATAATAGTGTGTATGATTTAAATATAGAAAAAAAATGTGGATGTAGATAATTTTATTTTATTTTCTGTAAGAAATTAAATGTGAGGCTAACTATGCATATGCTCAGGGACGGAGGGCAGTGTTCTTTGAAGGGGTCAAAATTTTAAAAAAAAATTTCAGATCAAAAAATATTATTTTTAAAATTTTTCTTTCACATTTTTTCTAAAAATCAAAATATTTTAATTTGGTATTCAAATAAAGTATTTTTTTATTTCGGCCAACCAACAAACTTTTCTTGCTCCCTTGGTATATGATAGGAATATATAGTAGTTAATTAGTTATCTAGCTATTTGTATAAACAGAACTAAAGGGATAAATTAGGAAATAAGTTGATTGTTATAGAAGTTGAGATCAATGTGGAGTTTCCCTTAACTTGAATAAGAAAAAGTTTACTAATTTTATGTTGATTTCATTCTTTGTTGTGTTAGTATACACTGAATTGTTGTATCTTAGAGAGTAGCATATTATTTACAAGATATTGACGTAGTGAAACTGAGTTACGTTCTTAGGCATAAAAACTACGATTCAATTTCTAAGAATTATATCTCATGAGGAGGACCATACTATTAGCACTCCCAATCCGAGAAGAGTATATAGAGCGGTTCAAATAGGTCATACAATACCACTATTAATTCTTTTTTTTAATACATAGAGAATACAAGATTAGGGTTAGCAATGAGCTGAGTCAAGCTTAATTTGAACTCGACTCGATAAGAAAGTGAACATAGTTTTTTACTCGAGTTTGTCTCATTCTTGACTCACAAATTACTCGAACTGATTGAATCAAGATCAAATTCTACTCCTTTTGGGCTCAATGTGCTAAGATGGAATTTTGTGATCCAATAAAGTCAACTTTTTTGTATATTCTAATTAAAAAAAGTTTAGTGAGATCAAAAGTAAAATAAAATACGTATACAACTATGTATATACTAAATTAAAGCAAAATTCTCATCTCATTAGCTCGAGAGTCTAACTCACTAAGTTGTTAACTAACTGAGCCATGAGTAACTCTAGGTTGGAAATGAACCGAACTAAATCGAGCTAAGATTTAGTTTGGCTCGACCTGATAAAAAATGATTTAGCTCGAAACACGACTCAAGTTTGATATGAACCATTTTTTGTAGTTACAACTCGACTCGGGTCAAGTTTGTGAATTGTTCGATTCGGTTCATCAACTCGAGTTACATAAAACAAAATAAAAAAAATGAATCAAATGTTAGCTCAAATTTCTTATATTTTTCTCAAACTTATTTTATTTTTAGATTATATTATTGTAAATATAAAACATTATATATATATATATATTGAGTCAGTTCATGAACTAAACGAGTCGGGTAAAACTTGACTCAAGTTCAACTCATTTGGTTCACGAGTTAGTTCAGTTCATTACCAATCCTAAGTAACTCGCAAGCTAGCTCAGTTCATGGCCAACGATGAATAGTATATGTATTGAAACATATGTTGTATTTTAAGGCTATCTTTTTATTTTTAGGGAGAAACTAAGTTAAAGTACAGCAAAAGTTGCCTAACTTTTGATCTTAGGATCAAGTAGTTCCTAAAGAGATTTATGCTATGTTTAGATGTTTTTGAGTGAAGGGAAAGGGATGGGAAGGGAATTTAAGGAAGGAGATGGAAGGAGAGTTATTTCTCCTTATTTAGATGTTTAAGTTTCTTTTTTTTTAAAAAAAAAAAGAGGGAAAGGTATAGGAAATGAAAGTTATTTCTTCTTCTTTAATTCAAATTAAGGAGGAGAATTTTGGAACTTTGGGAGGGAAAGGTTTTATTTTAAACTAATAAGAGTTGTGGACTCTCATAAATTACACAAATTTCGTTAAAGAAATCTTTTACTACCCTCAACTAGTTTAGGGATGCTTGTAACAAGGTGGGATCTGGATTGGGAGTGCCGGAGTGTTCTCTTGCCCTTATCCCTCCAGTTGATTGCCCCTATCTTCTCCTTTGTGGGTTTTCTTTCTCAATCTCCAATAAGAAAGTAGATATCACTTAATAAAAATTAAAGTAAAATTTATTTTTAGTTCTTAAAAAATATATCATTTATCAATCTTGTCTTTTAAAAATTAATTTTATCAATTTAGTCCCTCAAGTTTTAAGTCACTCACAAATTTTATCATTTTATTCCTTTTAATTTTATCAATTTAACCCATCAAAAAGACTAAATTGTTGTAAATATGAAATTTAGATTAATATTAACACGTGTTATCAACGTAACCGATATAACTGCCACTTTAATATTAATACTTTTCATTAATCTATCATCATACACAGCATTAACTAATTAACATGTGGTATCATTTTTGCCATCATGACTACTTCAACCTTTTATCTGCAACGACTCCAATCTCATCATCTTTGCTATATTATTATCACGCTTACCTTAATTTGTTCCCCAGTGACACCATTTATATAAAATCAATAATTATTGCCCCATTCTCATTACTTTCAGTATCAACATTATTGACATTAATGTTGTCACCACAATCAAGTATCATGTATTGTTATATACAGCGTGCGATAATTATAATGCCTTTGAAGGAAAAAAAAATAAGTTCTTTTAAATTTGACAATCTGTAATGATACTGCTCAAAACATATATAATTCGCATGCTTAATAATTGCATGGCTAGCTATAGCGTGGGTAACGTACTAGGTACGATAGAAGTGAGCTAATTAATATTAAAAGATTTAAATAGTTTAATATGTATAAGTTTTTAAGTTCTAATTCTACGACATCATTATAAAAAACAAAAAAGTTCATTTCTTACTTGGCAAATTTGTGAATTTTTGTTAGTAAAGCATTTTATCTAATTGTATTCAAGTTCTTACTATTTTAGCATTGGTTCTTTATTTGCCATATTTCGATCTACACCACTAATAGGTAAGAAGATAACCTACTTAAATTTTTTAAAAAATCAGGAAAATATAGAAGGCGTGCAGAGCAGTATTTGTGTAGAAGTCGTACAGTTGGTGCCCGACGTTAAAAAGTATATTTCGATAACGGAATTTTAGAATAGCTTAGTGTGTCCTTTATTTATTTTCTTCAATATATATATATATATATATGCATAATCTATAAAATGTACACAAATATGAAGGCTATGATACCCATCCAAAAAGATGGGTACAACTTGTACCGTACAAGTGCGAATCTTATGCTGCAATCCCCTAACCCCATCGATTCACGTTATATTTTAATAAAAAGAAAGAAACATATATTGTATTTAAATTTGAATTTAGGAGTTAGTGTGTGGGAGTTACAAATCCCACATTGAATAGATTAATACTTAATATATATATATATAAATGACTCTTTAATATGTTTAAAATAGATGAGTAAGAGATTCAATACTTCCAGGTGTGTGGTGTGTGAGAAGTTGGTGGGGAGCACATACAACAGTTCATGCAGATTCAGTTAAATTTTTACTTCTTTCACTCAAGTGAAATGCCCAACCCAAGTGGCCCTGAGATCTAACTCTTGAAAAGGGTAAAGAGAAAAAAAAAAAAAAGTAGCAAATCGTATTTATGGGCAAGAGCACGCTCAATTGCTAATGTAATGTGCAACGTGCAATGTGTCCACCAATACAATATACATGCAAGAAGAGCAAACCAGTTAAGCGATAGGTCTGTTCGAAGACCAGCATTCAGTGAACACAAACGCATTATTTCTGAAGAATGCAAGTCTTTCCAACCTCACTCTGTTTTTGAAAGGTCTATTTTCAACCCAGCAAAGACACAGGCAGAGTCTGTTTGTTCTGAGTAGTCTCTGACCTATTTTGGTACCCTTATATAAATAGCATGGCCAGGCTTTGTTCTCTTCTGTTTCTTATATCTGATATTGATGTGCTACCACCCCTCTGCCAATTTGTCTATCAATCATGCTATGCACAACTGAGCCCAGACACTACCGAAATTTGGGTTATTAGCCGCGGTTTAGGCAACCGCAATTAAATGTTAATTTAATTTTTCATCTTAACCGTGGCTAAATGCCATCTAACTGCAGGTAAATCTCAATTAAGTATCTCCACTTTAATTAACCGCGCCATTTCTCTCATATTGCCGTGAAACAAACCCTCTCTCTCATGAAAACCCTCGCTTCCATCAGTGTTCAGTGCCATTGTTATTTTTGTGGCTGCTTCCTCGCTTCCATTTTTGCGGCAGTTAAGGGGAACAAAAGCCCTATTTCTCAAAAAATTTATCTCAAATTTTCTTCTCTCTATCTGTCCTTCTCTCAAATTTTCTCTCAATGTATGACTAAAAAACAGATGATCGAGGTTGATTTTCTCTGAATGCTTGTGATTATTCGAAGCTGGAGCTTATGATTTTCTCTCACCAGTAGGTTTTCTTTTTCCCTAACTTTTGAACATCAACAATTACTTGATCGATTGGCTTTAAATTTTTTATTATTATTTTCCTAACTTTTGAATATCATCGGTGCTTGTTTACAGAACGTTGTGTCACGGGTACTCATACATGCTTATGATTTTGTTTATATTATTTGTTATAATAATTATAATTTGGGTGCCTATTGAATATTCTCGCCAATTTTGGTCTTGTAGGATGGTCTGATAGATTTATACACTAGGCTCTAGTGAACATTGCAACTACGTACAATTGATTTAAGCTCAGCTGCGGTAGTTTGTTTGGCTGTGTTGAGAAGTTTCAATTGGCATTGGATTTGATTTAGGTCTCATTAGGATTTTCTTGTCCTTATCCTTGTTGGAATTAATACAGTAAACAAAATGAAGAAAGAGAGGCTGGGAATTATGAAGTCAAATTGCTTACATTCTAAAAAAGTTTAAATTCTACAACGAGTTGACTGAGGTATATTAAATCCTTATATATATATAGTGATATTATAGATTAAACTTGCAGATGTTCGTAATTATTACTGGAAAGAATGCACTTGGAGTAGGGCTTTGTTAAAGTGCTACTTGTACAACTTTGCTGTTACAACTTTTCTGCAACACATGCAGATCAATTAAATTTTCATACAATTTTCTTTAACCGCGGTTATGTCAGTGGTTGGGTTTTCACCGCTGCTAGAATTTAAGGACGCCTTAATTAACCGCGGCTTGAGGAACCGCTGCTGCATTGTTTAGCCGCACTTCAAAACTACAGCTAAACGACTAAAAAACGTTGGCTAATTGTTCATTTTTCTGTAGTGAGAGAAAGCTTTTTGTACGTCAATTATCAGCATTTGCGGACATATACTTATGCGTGACCATCTTTTTCCTACAATTTTCTTTATGTTAACAGTCAGGCCAAAAGGTTGCACAAGGGATGCCGGAAAGAGAATAAAATCCAGAGGCTGGTGTTGATTCGTTTCAAAAATACTAGAATATATTCAAGGTTGCTCATTAATTTTTGTCCTTTTTGCAAGAAGTTTGGGAAGAAATTAAATAGTTGGTTGAGCATTTCATCATTTTGAAAAAGTTTTCCTTTTATCTCTTTCCTGTATTTAGTATAAACAGCTGGTGGGTTTGTAAGTCTCGCCGTGTCTGAATATAATGCTGGAAAAAAAATGGAATAGAAAGTTGCTATGGAATTGTTGATAAGTTGTAAGTGTTTATTGATAGATGATTTTCATAATAAATGTTTAAAGTCTATAAAATATAATTAACAATTAATAATTATTTGACAACACATCAAAGTTATTAGTACTGTGAATGAAAAATATGGGTATACACACACATATATATTGGTTATAGGTGAAGAATCAGTTACTTTAGAAGTAAGTCTTCCCACACTTACTCGATTGAATAACTTATAAATGTTGAATTTTATCAATTTAACTGTTAGAATAAAAGTTTTTATAAATTAGATCAAGTTTATAAAATTTTAAAATGAATTTGATATTTAATATAACTATTTTATTTTAACATTTAATATATTTTTTAAAATATAAATAAATATTAACTATTAAATTAAAAATTTATGAATACTTAATTTATCTTAAATTTAGTATACATTATTATTATTATAATAATATTATATAATTTAACGGTTGAACTGATATTCACACTCTAAAATCCTTATTCAACGGTGAAATTATGAAAGAGAGAGAGAAGAAATAGCAAAAAAAAATGTACTTTGGATTAATTTGAATTATGCATATGGATTTGATAAACTAAGCAGATAAAAACCAGTGAATCGCAAGTTATTACATATTCATAATTCATTAATTTCTTTTTTTTGTGAAAAAAATTAAGGAAGAGAGAAAGTTATTCTATTTTAAGATTAAAATATGTCACAAACCTTTAAAAAAATTTATAGCAGTTGAATCAACTTTTATTGGCTCATAATTTATTATTTATATTAACTATATATTTTATTTTTTAAAATTTACCAAGTATTTTAATTAGTATTAAGAAAAACAGAATGCAGAGAAAATGAAGGAAACAGAGAGAAAATGAAACTGCAGATTTGATTGTATTGATCTAAATCAAATTACACTTGCTAAGGTTCACACACTATATACACGTTGATTAATCTAACAGATTCACAACAGATAACAACCTTATAACTAACACTTAACAGAATACAGAACAAATATTGTATATATACAACAGTACAGTAGTTATACTCCAACAAAGAGGATCTAAATTTCTGTTATATCTTTATTTTTTTTACAAGAAATGAAAAAACTAATCTTTTTTAAAAGCATAAACTTGGTTTATATATTAAATAGCAAGACCAGGCCCATGATAACCAAATTCCCAATGGTAGGCTTCTACTCGTATATGCTAATTCACAGCACCAATGCTTGATACTTTGGCGCAGGTATTTGCAAAGAGGAGATGTTCTACAACTTACAAGGCCCTCTAGTTAATTAATTGGGGAGAGGAAATCTAACTTGGTGTGGATGACAACTTGAGATTTAATTTTAATTTATTATTAGTATAAAATTTGTTTATATTATTGTTTAATTACATTTTATTTAATATATGACTTTTTAAGTAATTATTATCTTAATTAAATTTTTTTAATGATTTAACAATTTATTTTTAAATGATAGTGTAATGGATCAAAATTAAAATTTTTAAATTATTGATAGAGGTGGGATTTGAATTCATCTACAAGAGCGCATATTCGAGTTTGAACCAACATTTTCACATATCTACACTTATATTTATACATTATTTATAAAAATATGGATTTTTTTTTTGCCATTTAAAAATATGGATTGTAAATAATTTTGCTTTGTGAAAAATACTTATTCACTTAAAATTAAATATCATAATATTTTATAATTATGAAGTTATATAATCCAACTTAAAATAAGATTTTTTATTTTTTTCATTGTAATATATTTATACTTTTTTTATACATCAATAAAAAAAGCTTTTTAAATTTGCTAATATATTTTTCAAGTATTAAGATAACTTTTTACTAGAAAAAATAGAAAAAAATGCTTTTGTTTCCTTTTTTTTTACAAAAAAAAGGCATAAAATATAAATATCAAAGCTCACATGTATCGTATGCGGCAAAAATTAATTTTAAAAAGTGCATGAAAGAAAATGTAAAATTAAGATATAGATATTAACATGTATATGCACCCGCACATAAGTTTTTGTTTGGGCTTTTGACACTTTGATGGTTTATTCAAATAAATAAAAATTGCGCCGTCAAGCGTGTAGTTAAAGTAGCAAAAGGCCTACTATCTTGAGAAACGACACTGGAATTTCAACCGCCCCTCTGCCTCCCCTTTCTTCCAAATTCCCATCTCTTAACCAAAATAAATAAATAAAAATTGCGGGGACAAAAAAATGCATGATACCCAAAAATAAAATAAAATAAGAAATGCAGCTGCAAGGATCGAAGCCTGCGCTTCTCGCAATGAAACGAAGCGCTCTATCACTTCAGTTCCATCTTCTTCTTTTTTGTGAATATATCCTTTTTTATTTTTAAAAGATTTTTTTTTTACTTTAGTCATTCAAAAGATAATATTATCAATTTGATTCTTCAAACTTCAAGTAACTAATAAATTTCATCCTTTTATACATGAAATTACGAAGGATAAAAAGATGAGATTGGTTATAGTGGCTTAAAGTTTGAGGAATCAAATTAATTTTTAAAGGACTAAATTGATAAATAAGATATCTTTTAAAGACTAAAATGACATTTTACTCTATATATAATTTCTTTAAGTACATTTTGTTTCAATAAATAGCTAGCACCATATAATATATTAGGGGCGTACATGGTTGGGTTTGACCTAACTCAGTTCATGTCTAATATTTTGATTAGACCAATTTTTCTCCTATTCCAAACCCTAGATCCAAGCAAACTTGATCATAGCCCAACGAGGATCGAGTTGAGATAAGATTAGCCCAAAGTTTGAACATAATATAGATTTTAACATTTATTACTAGTAAAACTAAGTCAAAAAAATTTAGTATTTAGAAGTAGGAAACTTTAAAAGGCAATTTTTGCTAATGTTTGAGTGGTAACATGGTTATATATATTTGTATTAATCTCAAGAATAGATAAGGGATAATATTTTTTTAAAAATATTATGTAATCTTGAGGTAGGTTGGGTCAATCCAAAAGGATGATTCAGTCATGTTCCGATAATGCATTAGGTCTAATTATTTAAACTCAAACTCAGCCTAATTTTTTATTAAAACCGAGTCTTACCGATTAGGCTAGCTGGATTATCATACCAACTTGAGTTTAGTTTGCTGTCTTCTAAGGTGCACCCCCTTACAGTGATTATACATTAGTTGTTACTTCTTATGGTATGCTTGGATTTGGAAATTTTAAAAAGGGGGGCATAGGTTGAGAAAGAAGATGAAATATCTAGAAGGCTCCAATTGATCACTAGGTAGAATAGGGATATTATTATGATTAAGCTATTTGTTTTGATTTTATTTTTACTTACTTTAACATACCGAATATAATAAGGATAGAATAGAATAGTTATTTCATAATTTATTTATTACACTAATATATATTAATATTAATAGTTATTCAATTTCATTTATTCTCATTAAAATAATTCTAATGAAAATAAAATGAACCTACATTTTTTAGATGATTAATGAGAAAAAAAAAGTAAAGATAGGACTTGAAAAGTAAGTACACCATGTTTTAATTTGTTTAAAGTAAACAAGATTTCATTCTAATTCCCCCGTAGCCCTTATTCCCCTCTATTCCGATGGCAACCAAATATATACCAAAATGTACCCCTGAAGTCTACCGTACAATATATGAGGAGTGCAGACACTTGATGACTGATATAAAGCATATAATATATCCACTAACAAAATATATGCTTTTGATAATTTTTATTATATATTTGATAAAAGAAAGTAGAGACAATATGGAAAGTAATCTTCATCCATCTAGGGGTGTATCTCGCAAAGAAATCTTCATTCTTTCTATTCTTATTTCTGAGCGGCTTTTGCAATTGAATATCCCCACTTTGCTTGTTTATTTATATATTTTTAACGAAAGGGGTGTCCATAGTCCATACAGTTGTGATAAAAGAGAAAGAAAGAGATGCATGACATTTTTATGGGGATTAGTGAGCAAAGAGAGAGTGGCAGCAATGATGGGTTAGGTTGTCATCGGTTTGCATGCAATATAGAAAGATGGGTAGAGAAAGAAAGGAACATACTTTCATAACTTTCCCTTTTTTCTGTTTTTTTCTTTCACTTTCTTTGCTTTACGGTCACCCACTTTAATCAGTCTCTTAGATTTCAGTAACAAAAGCCTCCTCCTCTTTTTTCCTTTACCCCACTTTTCTCTTCATTGATCTGTCTGGGTTCTACTACAAGCACTGTTTGCAAGCTTTTAATCTTGTTATACGGTAAGTGTATTTTTGTGTTAGTTCTAGCATCAATTCAAAATGACTTTTTTAAATGATTTTAAGGATATGCACTTTGCAGATCACATTGAGAGATTTGAATTCAGATAACTAAAATATAAACCTCACATTCTTAACAGCAATTTATAATATTAGGAATAAGAATTCACAGAATTCTTGTGACGTGTCCTCTTTGACACATGCATATTTATTTTTTAAATTAAATTATCACAAACCCCTAGTGCTTTAATCTTAGATTTAAATTTTATGCATGTGATGGAATTATGTACAAAACAAATGCTTTATTATATACGATCATTACAGCCGCCAAATAAAAAGTGCTTTATTGTGATCGTGTTACATGAAAAAACATATTTTAACAGATGCGAAAAATCAACCAGTAGATATCCCTCCCCCATATTACAAGCAGAAATTTGGGATTGGGACTGTAGATACTTTGTAGAAGTAACTACATCGAACTCTCCTAAACTATAGTTAAATTAAATAGTTTTAATTTATATATTATAATTAATTTTCTTATTATTTAATGTCATGTCATAAACATTTTCTTTATCGTTTAATTAGATATATAATATTAATTTCTGTTTAAATATCAACACGTTTTATTAGTATTTGAGTCTTTCTGTCAATATTTGAGTAGAACTGTTGCGCTCAAAACTTTTTCTATCAAATTTAGAGTCAAATGAATTAACGGGTAATTTCATTTATATCAGAAAAATAATTGTAGTTGAATATATACATACATACATATATATATATATATATATATATATATATATATAAAATAATATTTGATAGTAGAATAAGTTTTCGGAATATGACAATAAATAATAAAGAACCGATTATAATATTCAAAACTAAAAGAAAGATTCTTATTAATCTTTGGTTATATCTAAGGAGAAGTTAATTTAATTTCTCTTGCTTTACAACCATAACCAAGAAATATGTATACTTTCTTGGATGAATAATTTGGAATTTTATAATTTTAAAGAGACAAATATTTCTAATAGATCACTTAAACTAATAAATGACAGAAGTGAGAGGATTACCAATTAACCCAACAAAAAGTGAACGTGATATATAAATTAGCATCCATATGAATGTTAATTAGCTTTCTTGTATTATCTAGGAATCGAACAATTGTCATTATTAACTAAAATCAAAATTATTCATGCATGGAATAACTTTTTATAAAATTAATGTCTCTTACAAAACTCATTGTTAGATTAAACATGATACAATTTCATAAACTATATATATTAATTTAAAATAAAAGTAAATATATCTTCAAATTAATATAAACTATATTTTATATATATATATATATATATAAAATCTCAATATTTGATTAAATAAATATTAAAATGTTTATTTTTCTAAAATTTAGTAAACAAATCGTACTAATCATTATTAACGGTTCAAAAGTTAAATAGTGAGCTAGGATGTAGATGTTAATTATGATCTCTTATAAATTATTCAAACTTCTAGCTCATCACTAACTTACTCTTGGTGCAAGTTTGGTGTGATGGAAAAAATGAAATAAAATGAAATAAAATGAATAAAATTTTCAAAGTTAAAGCATGAAAAATTTTTCATTAACATTCTATTCCATTCATTTCCCTCCTACCAAATATGTTAATGGTTTGATATTATATGTACCAAATAAAAATGTTAATCTGGTATAAGGTTTACTTTCAAATTAATGGGTCGGTGCTTCTTAATTGGTATTGACTAATGAATCTCCAACAAAACTTGAGTGAAAGAAAAATTTTGTAAGTTTTGGATCCAAGCAAATTAACTCAGGACATGGTCGCATCGATCTTTCATAAAGCCTTTGAATGCGTCCTACTTTATTAAGTTTGGCATAAAACTTGCTTGCTTTATTCATAATATACAGAAGCCGTCTTATATAGACATTCCAAATCGGTTGTTACAGAAAAATCAACAATGTTATCCTATCCTATACGTGAGTATCGCTATCCCTATACGTGAGTATCGCTATCTAAACAAACTAATCTAAAACAAACTACCAAACTCATCCATTTGTTCTCTAATACTCCCCCTCAAGTTGGAGCATATAGAGACAAAATGCCCAACTTGCAAAGTAAACTGTGAAAGGAGCTCTTGCCCAATGCTATGGTAAAAATATCAGCAAGTTGAAGATCGAAGCACACATAGGCAGTGGCAATAGTATTGTTGAGGAGATGCTGGCGGATAAAATAGCAGTCAAGTTCAATATACTTGGTGCGTTTATGGAAAACTGGATTAGCAGCAATGTGGAGCGCAGCTTGGTTGTCACAGAAAAGTTTCATTGGTTGAGGATAAGAAACACCAAGAGAACCCAAAAAAGATTTAAGCCACAAAAGTTCTGAAGTGGCAGTTGCCATAGATCTATATTCCGCCTTAGCTGAAGAATGGGTCACTGTCATTCGCTTTTTAGTTTTCCATGAAATAGGAGAAGAGCCAAGCATAACAAAATAACCAGTGAGGGAGCGCCGAGTTAATGGACAGCTAGTCCAGTCCGAGTCACAATAGCCATATAGTTGGAGATCACAATCTGAGCATAGAAGGATTCCTTGACCAGGATTCAGTTTTATATAACGCAACACTCGATGAACTACATCAAAATGCTGTTGTTTAGGGGACTGCATGAACTAGGATAATATGTGAACAGCATAACTAAGATTCGGTCGAGTGATGGTCAAGTAAACTAGCCTACCTATGAGACGGCGATAACATGCGGGATCACCATAGTCAGGACCATCAGCCAAGGCCAACTTATGATTTTGTTCTACCTGAAAATCCACGAGCTTACAGCCAAGAACACCAGCTTCAGAAAGAATGTCAAGGGCATATTTTCGTTGGCTCAGAAATAAATCGGATGGTCCACGAGCAACCTCAATGCCTAGAAAACATTTCAGAGCTCCTAAGTCTTTTATTTTGAAAGATGAATTAAGATACTGTTTAACTTCTTGGCAGGCAACGTAATTATTTCCGGCTAGAACTATGTCATCAACATAAACAAGTAATGCTAGACAGACCTTGTTACGTTGGAAGGTAAACAATGTGTAATCTGCCCGAGATTGCACAAAACTATATGCTAGAAGAGAGGAACGAAGCTTTTCAAACCAGTTGCAGGGAGATTGCCGTAGATCATAAAGTGATTTTTGGAAACGACACACTGTCTAGGTTAATGCAGTGGAGAAACCAGGAGGAAGACACATGTACACCTCCTCATACAAATCACCATAGAGAAAGGCGTTGTTGACGTCCAGTTGGTAAAGTTCCCATTGCTTAGCGACTGCCACAACAAGGAATGTTCAAACACTCACCATCTTTGTAACAGGAGCAAAGTTTCAGTAAAATCCCCCCCTTTAACTTAATTGTTGCCAGCAATGACAAGACGGGCTTTAAATCGCTCAATAGAGCCGTCAAATTTATATTTGATGTGATAAACCTATTTGCTGGGCAGAGCACGTTTGTCTGGTGGCAGGGCTGTAAGACGCCAAGTGTTGTTATTCTCCAAAGCATGTATTTCGTTCTGCATGGTTTCCTTCCATCGATCATCAACCATAGCCTCTTTGAAAGTTTTCGGTTCAGTGGCTGCACTTACAGCAACTAGAAATGCTCTGTGTTTTGAAGAAAAATTGGAGTAAGTAACATAATTGCTAATAGGATAAAGGGGACCTGAGGACTGATCGGCTGAGGTGCAAATGCGATGTTGTATGTGTGTACCCACTGTATGACATTGATAGTCCTTTAGGTAAGTTGGTGCCCTTCGTTCACGACGTTCACGTCTAGCAGCAGTAACAGGGCTTGGCTACATTTCTATGGGACTGTGTGTAACAGAGGGATGTGCAGGAGAATCACTCTCCCTATCAGCAGCAGAAATAGAAGATGGGGAACTTGGCAGATCAGTATGACCGTCATTATCTGCAGGTTGCTGTTGCATGCTCCCTCTATCAGCAACATCGTCTTCCTCATGTGTTCCAGGATCAAGTGGATCCGTTTGAAAGGAGGAACAAAAGGTGGGCAAGGTGAGTGGATGTGTATTACTACCCATTGGATTAAGATCAGCACAAGGAAACACACTTTCATGAAAAACCACATCGCGTGAGACGAACATGGTACGTGATTTAATATCATACAATTTCCACCCTTTCTTGCCATAAGGATAACCAAGGAATATACATTTTCGAGAACGAGCAGCAAATTTATCCGTGGGCTGTGGACTAGGATGAGCATAGCATAAACACCCAAACACTCGAAGATGATCATATTACGGTGCAGAACCACAAAGAAGTTCATGAGGTGTTTTTCCATCCAGCATTGGTGTTGATTGATAACATGGGCAGCAGTTAGCACGCATTCCCCACAAAAATCAATGGGTAGGTTGGCTTGAAAACGTAAGGCTCGTGCCACATTAAGGATATGTCTATACTTCCTTTCTACGCGTCCGTTTTGTTGGGGTGTATAAGTACACGAGATCTGATGTAACACTCCAAGATCACCATACAACTGGAGCCAAGTTTTATGACAGAACTCACTACCATTATCGGTTCGAAAAATTTTCACAGTCTTTCTAAATTGATTGTGAATCATAGCAAAGAAATTCTTAACCAGTAACGGTGTTTTACTCTTTTTCGCCATCAGATAAACCCACACAGCACGGCTAAAATCATCAACAATGGTCAGAAAATAATGTGCACCGAAAAAAGATGTGATTTTATATAGTCCCTAAATATCACAATGCAAAAGATCAAAGGAACAGAAGCTTTGATGATCACTGAGAGAAAATGGACTATGTGTTTGTTTGGCTTTATGACAAACATCACAAATAACATCTGTTGTGTTCCTACGTCTAAGCTGAGAAAGAGTTGGAAGCAAATTTAAACTTTGGCTGGATGGGTGTCCAAGTCTCTTATGCCATAAATCCACAGGTTCAATCCCTCGAACAGCACGAGCTTTCACTTCACGACCATGGTACACATACACACCATCACATTGGTTATCCAGTCCAATCTGCATCCTCAAGGTTCGATCTTGCAAGACACAGTGTTCACTAGTAAACATCAGTTGCCATTTGCTGCATCGAAGGAACTGAGCAACTGAAATAAGATTGCAGCACAAATTTGGCATGTATAAAATGTTAGTGATTGAAAAATGTGATCCAAACATAACAGTTCCTTACTTAACAGCATAAGCTTTAGCCCCATCTGGTAATCCTACTGTATAAGGTTTGATAGTTGTAACATCAGACAACAGATCAAGTTGCACCGCTGTTAATCAACCAATGTGAGGGCAAAGTGGTATTACCAGATAGTTTTTCGTTGCTTGGGTACGAGGTGTCAACTAAGGTCAGCAAACGTTCAATAACTTCAGGTGTTAACGTAGTAAAAGCCGAAGATGTCTCCTATTGGTTACTGGTATGTGCTGCATTCGCTTGGAGGAAACCACCTCGCCCTCCAGCATGCCTACCCCGTCCGCGACCTTTGCCATGTTTGTTAGGATAACCATGAAGCTGAAAATATTTACTAACATCATGGTTAGTTTTGCCATAGTGAGAACACGGGGTTCGTTCATTCTGCTCATCAGCACGGGGTTGTGCAGTTGATGCAGTTGATGCATCTATCTGTTCATTCTTCGTTCGTGCAATTGTTCTATGTGTTTCCTCCTGTGTCACCATAGCATAAACTCTGTTGATATTTGGCAGTGGTGTGGTATTTAAGATCTGAGTTCGTAAGTTTCTGAACACATCATAATCCAGTCCAATGAGAAAATGGTACACTCAATCTTTCTCAATCTCCTCGTTCACTTGTTTGGTCACGGGACACTCCTTTCCGCTGGGGCAGACGGTATTGGTCTTGTTAGCCTCCAATTCATCCCATACAGCTCTCAACCTCGTGTAATAGTTACCGACAGTTGATCTTTGCTGCTTGATGGACGTCCAACTAGCTTTCAGTTGATATAGCTTTAGCACGTTTTCAACTGAATATCGTTCTTTGAGAACATTCCACAAATCTTTCGCTGCATCAAAGTATTGAATAAACGGTTGAAGCTGTGGATCAATTGTGTTGTGTATCCACCCATTGATCATGGAGTTGCACACCACCCATGCGTAATCCTCGTCAGAATCATCATCCTTAGGTTTTGTTATCGAACCAGTCACAAAACCCAGTTTGTTCTTTGCTTTAAGTGCATTTTTCATGGCTTTGGCCCAGTTGTTGTAGTTAACTTCTCCTCGCAGCAGAACATTTGTGAGTTGTATTCCAGGATTATCTGACGTCGCCACGTAAAATGGTGAACGTAGATCACTGGTTTTGAACTGCACATTGCCACCACTGCCCTTAGCCATCTGGGGTGAAGCTTCACACTGAGAAAAGCGCAGCAGCGCAATCAAGAAGTAAGATAACAGGTTTTTCCGGACGTACGCTCTGATACCATATTAAGTTTGGCATAAAACTTGCTTGCTTTATTCATAATACAGAAGCCGTCTTATATAGACATTCCAAACCAGTTGTTACAAAAAAATCAGCAATGTTATCCTATCCTATACGTGAGTATCGCTATCTAAACAAACTAACCTAAAATAAACTAACAAACTCATCCATTTGTTCTCTAATATACTTCGTTTAAATTAATTTATTCCTTCATTTTTTTTTTCACATGTGCATGTGCAAAACAAAAAGTATATAAAATGGCATACATAAAATACCAACCTTGAGATCATTGTGCAGTCCTTTTCTTTTCTTTTCCCCTCTACTATTTATGGCTGTATCTTCATGTCAATAAATCACAATTTTATATATATGAAACGAATTCACCTTATATGGTTCAGTAGTTCGCAAAGTTTTCACATGATATACCAAACCAATAACCTTATGAAACCAAATTAAATTGGCACCGATTTAAACGGTTTGGTTTAGTTTATTTTATTGACTATAAAAATATAGTTCCTATATAATTTTTTTTATAAAATGTATACTTTAGAAGAAATTTATTGATTTTAATAATGAAATATTGAAAAATTTTGTAATTAAAGGAAATAAATTATTTTAAAAATTTAAGTTTAAACGTTTAGACCATTCTAGTCATCTAACTTAAAGTACATAAATATCAATACATTTTTTATAGGAGAAATAAATATCATTTTTATTTCTATAAACTATAATTACAAAACAAAAAAATATTAATTTATTTTTAATAAATTAATTCATTTAGTAGGTTTATTTTTGAAATTAAAATCAAGCCAAAATTGCTTAAAGTACATGTTAAATCAGATCAAATTCAACCAGTAACTTAGTTTGTCAAAGTCAAACCAAATCAATTTAATCAGTTTGATTTATACACACTTTTTTGTGTGTGTATGAATTAGGAATATTCTCATAAATTCGGTCATTTAAACTGTACTATAAGTCTAATGACTTTGGACCAGAAGTGATATTGGTATAGCCTTTCAATGAGATATAATTTTCAAGAATCAAATCTTAATTTTCATGTCTGAAGACATAATTCACTTCTGTTACACAGACATCTTATGAATTTCACATTGGGTGCACAACCACCGCAACTTGGGTCATTCATATATTTATTCTATACGTAATTATAGTTAGATAAGTACGTTTGTTAAAAAAATGAAAAAGAACAAAAGGGTGGGGGGGGGGGGGGGGGAGGGGGGAGGGCGGGCATCTTATGAGTATAAAACGAAAAACTCTCAAACTCTCTCTGTCCCCATATGATGGTATTCTATTCTCTATATTTGTACTTGTATAATTGCATACTCGTTCAGCTTTGCGTTGCCATGGACTCATGATCAAATGATTTAGGGAATGATTTATGAAGTGATGAGAATCATGCATTTGTAACTCATCCTTTTTTCAATGTCAATCATCATTGTGTCACATGACATCACAACCTATAAATGCAATACGAAAAAAATTAAAAAAAGCTTTTTTTTAATAAAATGACAGCATGGAATTTAATTTTAAAGAATAATTATTCAACGGGGAAACAATGAAAAAAACCTGACATATACAGTTTCACTTGTTGCAAGTTAAACCTAAAAGGAGAAAGCTAACAATGTAATTTTAACAATAATGGCATTGTTATAACCTTAACTTCCTTTACCCATTCCAAACATTTTCTTATGCATATTTCATTTTTTATTTTTTTTCTAACCTTAGTCCCTATTAGTATTTATAATTATAGAAGTAAAGGAGTGAAGATGATTTTTTTTTCCTTACTGTGAATGATGAGTGCAAATTATATGTCGATTAATTCAGAAAAGGCAAGTCAGTTAGGGGTTTAATAAGGAAATATGTAAACTAAAAAATACTTCTTGCAATTTTTTTTATAATGATGACACATGTTTCAACTTATGGACTCTTACAAATTATCTAAATCAACACTAATCCACTCATTACAATTTAAACTTAAAAAACAAAGAAAATTAGAATTCAAATAAATAAAAGTATCCTTATAATTCAATATCATATGTTTTATACTTTTATATCATTGTATCATTTGTACAAGTTGTTTTTTTTTGTGCTACTTAAAAATTTTATCAGTAATTACTTACACAATTTCAAATCTAGAGTGATGGTCTTAGATAAAACCTTATTCAAAGTGATGATTTTATAATTCAAACTTCTGATATTATATTGCAAGTAAGATTTTCTTTGCCTCTTCAACTAATTACTTTTAGATTTACAACAAGTTGTTTGCATAAAATGAATGTTCCAATTTTTATATATACTTAATACGTTAACAGATTATCATGCACCTAAACTTTCTGATATCCTTTACTTTTTTCTTTTACCTATTTCTCGTGGTTGGGGATGTTTTAGCTAAGAGAAAATGACTCCTCAAAAATTGTAGTGTCATCAATTAATATACTATTTTATTATAGTAATAATATTTTAAAAAAAATTAAGGATGTTACTATAAGTTATAAAAATAGCTTATCCTTTCATCTCCCTTCCATTCATCAATTAAGCAAGAAAGAAAATTTTCATAACCGTCTTTTTTGTATCCGTTCTCTTCTTAGAATATCTAAACAACATAGAAGATTAATATTTTGTTGGTCTGCTTCTCATCTTCATAATTTGCTTCCTTTCACTACAAACTCCTAGTAAACATATTAATGCCGAATTAGCAAAAAAAAAAAAAAGAAAGAAAAATGACCTGAAAACTTAATATATGAGAAATGAAAATTGAGAGCTACTGGTGACGATTTAGGGGAGAGCGCATGCATTTCAAGCACATGAGGAAATCCGAAGCAGAGAAGGAGAAGTAACCCAATCACAATGATATTGTTGATATTAATTAGAGCTTTGCTATATTTTTTTAAAATAAAATTTTAATAATTTTCTTAAAACTTAATAAAATAAATAAATAAAAAATAAAACATTTAAGATTTTAAAAATATAACAAAACATCTAATATTTTATTTTATTTAATAATAAAAAATTATTAAAAAATAAATTAAGAAAATATAAAGTTATTCTATTAATTAATAAATTAATAAATGAAAGGTTTAAAAAACTGCATTCCCCGAGGAAAAGGGTTTGGAATGTTATGTGAGTGAGTACGTAAAACAGAGTGGAGAACTCTAATTGGAAAAGAATATCAAAGAGAGAGAGAGAGAGAGAGAGAGAGAATCATATACAATAGTATGTTTTTCTGGGGACATTTATTGAGTAAAGTTGCACGCTAGGGCCTTCTTTTCACCTCCCCAAAAATTTCACTATTCTAACTTTTTGAGTCAGGTATGACTGGGAATTTGGTGACTTGTGGAGATCATATATATATATATATATATATCAAAGGCTCTGCGATGGGCTTTGCAACCTGTGGGCTCCATTGTCCTTACCTGTCTGGGACCCACCCGACATTCCCTGGTCTTTTCTCTGTTTTTTGTTTTTCTTTTCCTCACATTCCCGCTCAGAAAGGTGGAGGTCATGTTAAAGCTTGTGACTGAGGAGTGCATTATCCTCCGTATGTGCACCTTTGAACAAGCCCTGTTTCGATTACACAATGTATACATATAGAATAATATTATATATAGAATATTTCCTTTTCTGCTACGTGATCATACAAGGAAGTTTGTCATTTATGAGATAGCTTAGTTTGCAGGATACTCAGATTTGATAACTAGTTAAAGGCAAGTATAAATTGATATTAAGCCAAAAAAAGTTGCTTGTTAATTGTTAAATGAGGCATTGATATAGTTACTCAGTCCAGTCTTATATGTATGGGTTAGGGCTAATCTATTAAAAAAATAAAAATTACAGTGAAAAAATTTAAATTTTTGTAATTATTCACTAATAGTATGTTTGGGTACAGTTTAATTTTTAAAAAAATTATTTTTTTTAAATTTTTTTAATAAAATTTTAATTATAAATTATTTTTAATATAAAGTAAATTAATTTAAACGTATACTAATTTTGTTATAAAAAGTTAAAAATATTTATTAACATTGTACTAAAAAAACCTTTATTAACCTTGATAACTTTTATAAAATATTAAAAATTATTTAAAAGTTCAAAAAAGTTTAATAATTCTCTAATTATACCTTAAAAATATTTATTAAATATTTTTTTCTTTTATCCATGATATAGCACGGTTCATTTAGGCCTTGACCTATGATAGGGCAAGTCAAAAAGTTCACTTGTCATATGGGTTATTGATATATGCTAGTCCAACCCACTTCATTTATAAAGTTAAATAAATAGACCTATGAATCACAACTCACCTCGACAGCTCTAACTAGGACAGTACACAAACTTTAAAGTCATGCCCCGTTAAGTAGCTAGATAAAAATAAGAAGGTAAAAAAAATAAATAAATATAAGAAAATGTAATTAAAAAATTATTACGATTTAAATTTATAAAAAAATTATTTTAAAATATTAGTCTATTAATTTAAAAAGAAGTCTAACATAATATTACATATATTTTTTTTTATTATTTATTTTTTTATTACGTGTTAACTGATATTTAATAATAAAAATATTAAATTGTTACAAGTTAAGATTTATGAGAATAATTTATTTTAAAAGACTAGTTCATTGATAGGAGAGCTTATTACATTGAGCCTCCATACTTATTATTTAATGTAAACATAACAAATATGTATTATCTACAATTAATTTTTACTTTTTCATTTTTTTGCTTAATCATATATATTTTAAATCATGTGCATATATATGGCATATATAGTGATTACATTTTAAGAGTTGTAACCAGGCTGCTATGAATCCACTAATTTCCAACGTCATCAAGATCTGCTTAGAGCGACACAACTCTTGACATTAATTTTCTATCGATCGAGTAATTAATATTTGTTTGATCACCACCCACTAAGGAGAGCCGTGGCAGTATGACCTTGTCTTTCTATGAAGAAACGAAAAGGGAAAGGTTCATTTAAAGTGTGTATATATATATATATATATATATATATATATATATATATATATATATGTTATAAAAGCATGCTATTACCAAAATCTCATTCTTATACGCATGTATCTCAAGATACTGTATGATACGAAACTTTTTATATTTTCAACAACCGACCTCCCACGATAAGGGATTATTGTAACCTAGTTAATTTACATAAAGGAAACTATAATATAAGAAACTAAACCTTGCTTATTCCAACTGCTCTTGATATGTGAGCTTCTCAATTGTTCTTTTTGATCACATATCAGATTTATTTCTTTGACCATTTGCAATCTAAAGATTATCCCGGATCAGTTAAGCTAATAAAGAAATGAATAGAGCAATTGATATCATGATGAAGATTTTAGGCACTATCAATATATCCATGCTGGTAAACTTGACTTTTTGGCATTGGTGGGTTACGAGGTCCTTGCAGGTGGTTTAATTAAGTATATATATATCTGAGTTTTGTCTTTTTTAATCATATATATTATTACAAGATAAGATTTCCCAGCTGTAAATAAGTACAGGGGCATACATACCCTCGGTGGAGCACACTTGTATTACTTCTTTTTTCCCTCTCTTTTTCGAAAAATGGCAATAATGACCCTTTTCACACAAACAAAAGTTGTGAAATTGTAAATTCCAAATTGGATGTTGAATTGCTTCACATTTGGCTTACATCTCTTGTGGTAAGTAAAAACATTGTTAATTACTCTGTTTAGTCTTTTGCAGTGTAGGTGGGCCTCATCTGTCTCAGTTAACGAAGCCTCTAATTTTCACTTTGCTGCTTTATTGAAAATTTGTTAGGGAACATGCAAACTAAATCATTGGATCTAGTCCAAAGATGTAGTAGCATTCGTTTTCGATCACAATGAGAAAAACTGCACATTCACAAGTAGTCCATAAAGAGATCCTTTTCTTCAAGGGAGAGAAATCCTGTTGTCTTGCTTACTTTTTAAACTTTGAAATATAATGTTCCAATGATTTGGGCACCCCCCTTCCCTCTTCAATCAAGACCACATCCTTTTTGTTTTGTTAAAGGGTTGGGCATTGATGACCCCAAAAATGAGCGAGCCTCATTATTATCTACTTAGGGGGTTCCATTTTTAATTAGAAAAAGAAGATAAAAAGGGTGCTCAAAGAACAAAATAGGTGCCCCCACCTGATCACATATTATGATATATATAGCTCACTGTTTTTGGCTTTTTATCTTTTCACAGTGAGCAATCTGATCACATATATGAAGCTTTCAATCATGAGAGAAGTGTAAAACGACAAGAGTCATTAAGCTTAAAAATGGGTATTAATTAGATTTTATATATATTCGACAAATAATTAGCTTTTCACAAAGTAATAACAGAGATGATATCTGTCTATGACTTTGATTGCAAAGGAGGTGCTAAATGTTTACTTAACCTTAGAAGTTTAAACGTCCCAGGAACTGTTCAGTATTTTTCTTCTGATAATTAATATTTTTTTTAGAGTATTGTAAACGAATATATTATATGGAGGGGAAAAAAAAAAGAAAAGAAGATAGTGTTTATATACCACTTTAGTCAATCATCCCCATGGTACTTAGAAATTTGAAACTTTTAACCGAAGCAGTTCTTTGTTATATAGGCCTTAACTAGCAGATTCTTTTGGGTCCTGTTAATGCACTGGAGATTAAGGAATTTACATATAATTAGAATATTATATATATACTTCTATTCTATATTCTTTTTTTTTTATCTTCTTTTTGTTTCTTTTTTCTTCAATCTACCTTAAACTCGAGTAGATATCCTAGCCTTGGAATCCACGCGATATAATGCTTCCAAGATCGATCTCTCCCCAGTCCTTTTAAATTTTTGTTATCTTCTTCTATTTTCTTTTCTAAAAATTACAAACTTAAAAGTAAAGCTTATAATGATTAATTTGATCTCATCATGCTTCGAATCTTGCAAGGGTCAAATTAATGTGACTACGTGAGGACCCATACGCTTCCTTCTTATATATTTGGTCAAAGTTATGTCTAATCTTTCGTAGACCCAAAAAAAAAAAAAAGTCTAATCTTGCGTTCCCAGTAACTATTCTGCACGGGAAGAACAAGTGTACGAGTACCCAAAAGATGAATACAAATTAATCAAGAAACTTCATAAAAAAACACATTAATTATGTGGATTAGTCGTAATCTTCCTTTAAATTAAGTATGCTTTAATCAAGTATGCTTCTTTCATCTGATTATGTTAATTACCGGAGGTACTTATATTTTTCAATCAAAATGGTGTAGACATCAAAACTGAGCTGCCAGCATACATAATAATACTGATATAAGAATCTAAGATATGAAAACTGCAATTAAGTACAACTATATATACTATATACATGCCATAGTATCATATCTCAAGAGAACCTTTCATGTATCTCGATAAGAATCTATTACAGTGAGAATAAAAAGCTTCTATCTCAAAAACCTCGACAAGAAGGAATTAAAAAAAGAGAAAAAGTAAAGAATATATATATATATATATATAGGGTAAGTGTATGTTTAATATGGGAGAATTCTATATAAAATTTTTATACTTATTTTTATCTCTATACAAAATTGATTTTAAGTGTATGTTTGGTACAGAAATAAAAATAAATATAAAATTTTCATAAATGAGTTTCATTACTAAAATTAAAACTCATTCATGAAAAATTACTTCATTTTTACCCGTAACGTAGCATAAGGGTAAAAACATGAAATGAAAGTAGTCAAAAAGTTACACTACTGGAAGGTCATAATTAAAATCTTGCAGAACATGTTTTCTGGCTTCCCAGAAACAACAAACGTGCCATGAGTAGTGCATAAACGAAATGGGAACACAAATGGCATCCATTATAACAGTATAGTTCAGTTTTGCTTCCTTTATTTGGTACCACAAAAGGTGGTTTTAAGTGGGTGGTTGGAATTGAGATGAGATTAAGACAAAAGCTCATTGCAGTTTGCAGGAGGGGAGAGAGAGAGGAGGGAGGCTGAAAAAGAGCCAATAATGCTATGGCGGATAGCAGACAGAGGGTTGCTTTTTGGGTACTTGGGGAATAAAATGCTGTCTCTCTACGAGGATTGGCGTGAAGGGAGAGAAGCACTCCTTTTATCTCTCTTCGCTACAGCTAATCTTGTAGCTCTACATATTCATATATATTTTTTAAAAAAATTTTATTCTTATACTACAATCATACACTTCTATGATACATTTATTCAGAATAATATTAAGACAAAAAAAATTAATTTTTTTATCTTTTTCTTTTCTCAACAATTGAATTATTTTTACATTTTAATTTTATACTTCTTTGCATACTTACTTTTTATGATTAAAAAAATAAAAAAATTTAAATTTACCTCTTTCTACTTATTATTTATCGTAATTTTAGTATAGAAGTAAGAATAAATTGAATTTTTATGAGATGAATTTTTTATATAATTTTATATAAAAAAACTCATCTTAAAAAAATTTATCTCATTTTTCTCTTATACCAAACTAATCATTAAAATAGGTATAGAAAGAGAGGTGTATGGTTAAAGTTTAGGAATAACACTTTTATTCATGTAAATGAGCAAAAAATGTTAGAAAAACGAAAGTATAATCTACCGCTTTGCTTTTTATCTTTCATCACATTTCAACCTTTCCTCTTTTGGACCTTATTTTGAATTTCTGCTGGGTTTGTCTGTCTATTCAAAGGATGACGTGGAAGGAGTAGGGAAGTTCTGTGAGTCCAAGTAAAAATTTTGAATTGTGGGGTCCCCATTGCTGTACTCTCTAATTTCCCACGCAAATCATTTGCATAAAAATAACATTGCAGAGAAAACTTAACTACACATCTAATCAACAGAATCAAATAGTTTTTCTGGCCCTTTGTGATATGATAATAATGATCAACATGCATGCATGTTGCTATTGCAGCAAGGCTAGCAGATGAGTACTGCAATCCACAGCTTTTCATCCTTTTATATATAATGCACCATGAAGGTCAAATTCTACAATGTGCATCGGGCCAATTTGTAATTTTATTATGGTCCAAAAGAGTAAAATGATTATCAAAAAATGTCGTGTTTCAAATTGAAATATCCTGTTTTCTGCTTTAGCAATGAAGACCAAAAAAACATTGAAATAAATAAATGAATCAGAAATCAGAGAACACCTCAATAATTAGAGGAACACATAAATGTATTCAGATTGAAATGATGGACTGCAGCGATAACTGTTTACTGGAGAGAGAAAGCAATGAAGTAGAAATGAAAAAAAAAAAAAAGCTAAGAAAAAGCTGCTTCTTTAAACTAAAACCAAAAGAGAATTAAACAAAAGGAAAAGAAAAAAAAAATCAGTGACAAGAAGTATAAAGAAGGCGATGAGGCCTAGCCTGGTATTTCTAAAGCTTAACTACTCGCTCTAAGAGCTTTCTGTTAAAATCTCTCTCTCCCTCTCTCTCTCTCTCTCTCTCCCCCTCTCTGTATACGTTTGAGCTTACGCTTCCCATCCTTCAATCTATTTCAGTTAGTTTTCCAGGTTCCTCCGATCACAAGAGAGGATCAAAACCAGCTTTCTAAGTCATCTCAGCTTAGAAAGAGAGGGGGTGGGGTGGTGTTTGGAGAGAAACAGAAGGATAAGAGAAAAGGAAGAAGAAGAAGTCTGGTTCTGAAGAAAAGGTTCTTTCACAAAGGGGGTGGTGCGGGGGGTGGGTTTTGGCCAAGTGCATTGCGCTCAGGAGCTTGTACATTGCAGCAGACCGTCACAGGGAGGCCGCTTCAGTCTTGAAGATCCTCGGCTTGGCACGGAGGCGGGCATGCCAGGTCCCTCTGCTATGTGGCGCGACTTTCTGACAAGA